>CAHIKZ030005473.1:680000-742500 GCA_903632075.3 Acanthosepion pharaonis | reverse complement strand
AATTTACAATATTTTTGTTTTGTTTTTGAATGAAGAATTCTTCACTTTAGGAAGGGAACTGAAGACTTTTTTTTCCATGCAGAAACGAATATATAAAAGCCAAGTGTAAATATTTGTACTGAAGGAATCATTGCTTCTAAATAAATCTTTTGAATTCATTTTATTTAAAGTTAGCAATTTCATATTTAAGTGATATATCCAAGTACAACGTAAATAATTCTGTATAAAAATCTGCAATCAAAGTAGCTTATACGACACACGTCTCAGATTAAAAATGGTTAGAAATCTAATCCCACCAGCTAAAACTTATGTCTGTGGCCTTGTGTTAGGTTAAGATAAACTTGGTAAATATCTGGGAATTTCACTATGGAATACTCACTTGCAAGTGAATTTTAAAGGCAGTTATTGGCTTAATTATTTTGCAACCATTGAGTTTCCAACACTTGTGGTCTTGTGCCAGACTCGGTTAAACTAAGTTAATAGATTTAGTTAATGTGCGCGTAGCGTAGCGATTATCAGTGCTGAAAACAGAAACGGCGCGTGGAGTTAAAATGCCATCTAAAGTCATTGCGTTCGCTTTCGTACAAACACATTTAAGTACGGTATGAGTCTTTCTCTTCTCAGCTATGGCTCAAACAGCAATAGTAGGCTCTTTAGTTTTGGATGGCAACCGGTTTAGGAGAAGGAAAACTCTAAATTAAAACCAGTTGGACGTCAGGCTGGCAATTTTACCTTGTAAAAAGCCCACCAAAAGAAACCACAGCAGCAACACCCAGAGTGATGAAGCTGTGGCTCTATACTTCGTAGATTAGTCGCATGAAGGGAAGGGAATAAACAGGGGGCTTGCTGCTTAGCTATCATTGTGATATGTCTAATAAAACTAAGCATAATATTAATATGATCTTTTATGCTATTTTCGCACAAAACAAGGCCTAAGAGACGCCCGAGCAGAGGGTTACTGAATGAGGATTGTTTTTATGGATGTAAGAATTGTAGATTATGAGGATATGAGTAGGTGAAGATTGTAATAGTTAGGGAAGCATCCTCTCGGGAGTTTGTTCCACGCTCCTCAAAACCGCCTAAAAGTGTTGGGTGTTTGACCGATTTTGTTTAATGGCATATCATCCTCTATGGCTTATTTAATGCCGAAATCTAAATAGTTTGAATGCAGTTTGAATCACAAACAAGGAAACTCCTCTGGCTAGTCGTTTCCTGTATGTTGAATAGACAACAAAGTTGCTAGAGCATCGACGTCACAAAATGTCTCCAGCTACGGATAAAATGCATTGATGGCCATTTTTTTTTTAAATGTATTGTTGATTATTTTGCTATAAATATGTATTGTTGGCCATTTTTTATATAAAAATGTATTGTTGGTATTTTACTATAAAATGTATTTTCATATTTTGAATAGTTTTTTGTTTGGTGGTTCATTATTTGCCCATAGCTAGAACCCTAACAGGTGCTACCACCGCGGCTCAGAGTGGACCTGGGAACAACGGCAATTAAGAGTTGGTTCCACGCTCATCAAAACCACCAATCTTCCTATCAGAAATCTTGCTGTCGGATGTAATTTATTGTCATACCCAGGACTATAAGGAAAATTATTCAGGTTTCCTTTGAAAGTTGTGCAATAATTCTTTTTTTTCATTGATAAAAGTGCTAAAGTTTCTCTGTCCATGTTCAAAATAGATATTTAAAGATCCTTTGAAGAAAAAAAAACTAACATTTATATTTAAGAGAAATAATAACAGTTTGTAAAAACTAGCGCACACTTACGAAGGGTCTGTTGTGCATATCAGCTTGACCAAAATTTGGGCAGTAACTTTAAAATATTCTTCGGGATTCAAACCTTTAGCAAATAAAACTCCTCAGTGAGAATAACATTCGGAGAATAGAACGCCATAACTCCAGATAATATGTGAAATTGCCAGCCTTGTTCGTTTCAAGAGTTTGATTTGTTTTTAAAAAAATACTTGGTTCATTTAGAACTTAGGCGATCATGCCTCTCCATTGATTTTGTAGAATGAGTGGCCATGGTTACATGTAAATAAACGGAAAAACTGCCCAATAAACAGAATTGACAAAATTTGTAACAAGAAAAAGAATAGAATAAAGCAAAAATGAATTAAGAGCAAACAATTAATATATGCAAGGCAAATTAAAATAATATGGCAAAAAGTTCACAAACTAAGAATTGGGATTGACATACGAGTACGAATTCAGATAAACGAACGTAGCATTCTGACTTCAAGACAAGATAGACTGGGACTAAGTCAGATGGCATCGACAAGTGGCCTATCTTATCGGCTAGGAAGAAATCCCAGCATGCATTTGAGTGGTTGTGTATATACATTTTACAATCATTCCCTATCAGAATTGGAATAGTCTATTTTCGACTTTTTACTGGAAAAAACTGTAAGTGTTCATTTTTGTCTACGCTTGTCCCTGTTTCTGTCCATGTTGTTACGACTGCGTTACATTTTATTGTTTGTGAACATTTTGTGCGTGGTGTTACTATGATCATAATGGCCGAGTTTCATCACCAACAGCCTAATATATCGATATGAGCTTGGGCCTCTAATAGGCTCAAGAAAAAAGGACCTGTAGAATATGCTGCTTTAGAGAAACATTACCGGCTTGGGGGATCGGGGTAAGGCTGCTCGCGTGTTCTGTGTCCTCTTATCCTTCGTTGTAGATGTGACCGCGATCCAGGAAGCACATTTTGTGACGTCGATTGCTCGTGTGTTGTCTCGCGACTTTGTTGTCTATTCAACATACAGGAAACGACTAGCCAGAGGAGTTTCCTTGTTGGTGAAGCGTGCCCTAGGTGCGTGGGTGGACTTTGTCTGTGTCGATGTGGGAGGTCGGTTGATCTTAGCCGGTATTGCCGTGAAAAAGCACTTCGTTTCGGATCGTTGTGGTTTATGCGCCCAACGACCGGACGGAGTATGTTCGTTCTTCCATCAGCTGGGGTCGTTCCTGAGAGATCCATTTTAGTTTTAATGGTAGACTGGAATGCCATCCTGGACCGAAGCATAGATAGGGGCGGGGAGCTAGCGGGAGGTTGAGTGATCGTAACTTGTTTTATCTGATCGACGAGTTTGGTCTCGCCGATAGATACCGGATCGATCATCCGAGGCGGTAATGTGGATGTGGGCTCTTAAGTGGTCTTCTACCCGGGTAGCCAGCTACCTGGATAGAATGTTAGTGAGAAGGGTCGATATAGATTTGCTAGATTGTTCCATGTTCCACTAGTTAAACTATTCTGATCACAGACTTGTCTGTTCCCTAAAGGTGTTAGGCTCTATGCCTAGAATAGCTGGACACTGGAAGTTCAACTTGTTCTTACAGGACAGGAGGGACTTCTAGCAACAAGATAAGTGCAGCAATAGTTAAACTGGACGCTTATTAGGAATAAGTGGTGGGAGAAGCTTAAAGATAGGATTAAATTTTCACCACCGAATATAGTGAGCAACTCTCCTTAGATAAAGCTAAAAAAATGAAAGCACTTAAGAATAATCTCGACCGGGTGGAGGTTGGTGCAGGGATGCCCTAGAAATAAGCTTAGCTAGGCAGGCTCTAGAACGAGTGGCTATCGAGCGCTACCAGGGTCATGTAGTTAGACAAACGTTAAAGAAGATATCTAACTGAGCCGTGAACATGGATGCAGAATTGCACAAGGAGCAAATATGTCGTTGTTCCGATCGTTCCATTCGGCAGGTCAACACCCCAGATCAGCTACCCTGTGACCAACCAACGACATGTGCGAGGCATTTTGGTGGCATTTCGCGAGCCGATTTAACAAGGAACCTGATCTCTGTGGTGAAGAATTTCGCATCTATTTAGCGGAGTTTTCTTGACTTTCGTCAACTGAAGCGGTGCTGATCATTTTGGATCAGTCCAAGGCATTCGACAGGGTCGACCATCAGTACCTGGCTGCTGTCCTGCAGGCCGCCGAATTGAGAACCGACTTCTACAAGTGCATCAGCCTTCTGTGTTGCTTCCCCAATTCTACTTCGCATTGGTCTAAACCAATGAAAATCAGTACACATGTTAAAAACTGGAATCTATAATTTAAATGTATTATTAAGGATTTTGTCAGGGAAATTGATTGTCAGTGGTTAGGAATAAATACAATAGATAAAATAAGGTTATTATAGATAAAACGTAAATGCAACGCTCATAATTTTACTACAGATATGAACTGAAAATAATGAAGAAAGGGATTGTCGGTTGTTGTCAAGAACTGATGTAATTATTAATGCGAGGAGAGATCTATTTATGTATTATATGAATCCACTGCTAATGGTTTTATAATGAGAATGCATTAGAACTGACAGAATATGTCTAGCATAGGTATAATTAAAATCCTAACCAAAAATATTAATGCAGTGAAATAAATCAATCAGAAGACGTATGAGTAGTGTAAGAGGTATCGGTGAAGAAGATGAAATCAACGATTCAAGTTCAAATTCCGTGCTAGTCTACTGCATTATTGATTTTTTTTTCACTGATTATCGATACTTTACAGATTATTTAAAGTTAGAAAAGACTGTTAGAATTTTTGGAGATGATAATGATTTACTGATACAAGTCCTACTAATTAACCGATAGCTGGGGGAGGACAAGTGGATTTATACGTTTCCCAATGCTATTTGCGAGTATGTGAATATAGCGAACACGACTGGAATTGGAACACGGCTTTCCGATTTTCAATTCCGAGCCGTTATCCATCACACCACCGGCACATCCAAGCTTGCAGCACCTGTTATATCCAAGCGGTCACCCATCTCGGTACTGGCCATGCTTGACACCAGTTAACTTTGGTTATCAAAAGAGAACGGTGATATGACAGTAGGACCTCAGTCACACTGAAGCCTATCAATCATTCTTCTCCCAGCAATTATGGTTTTTAGCCTTGACTGGCAACCAGTCTAAGAGACGGACATCCAAATCCAAAGGATAGATAAAGCAAAGAAGTATTACTCCATTATCTTTCACAAGGTAATTCACGGATAATAAGAAAAGGAATCGGTGGAGAGCCATGACCGCCTACGCCCTGAAGTGATACGACATTAAAAATACGAGATTCGTATTCAAACAAGATCAAACAATTTGATACTTAGTCAGCCAGCAAAATTGCTAATTTTGTTCCTGCAAGCCTCGATCATAAGAAATTCACATACTTGTAAGCGCCGTGAGGTCCATGGAGCACATATTAATGACTTAATGTTTTGAGAATTTCTTATCACCATACTAGAATTCATCCCTCTCCATATTTATTATCGTTCTTTCCACCTTCTCAACGGGCTGACACTAACCCAGTCATCCCTAGTGTGTATAATATTAGAAAAAAAAGGTCAGACAAAGAGGTCAATGTTTGAGTTAGGGGAGAGGAAGGAGAAAGTCAAAAATGTGCTTAATCACATAAATCTTTTCATTAGTTGCCGGCAAAAAAACACGTTTCGGCTTAATTAGTGCTAAGCTTGGACAGGTGTCCGGCGTCTTATCCCAGACCTGTATCTATGGGGCCAGCGGTAGGTTTCGTCACTCAGTAAGTGTTTCCATTTTCTGAATATATATATATATATATATATATGTGTGTGTGTGTGTGTGTGTGTGTGTGTGTGTGTGTGTGTGTGTGTATATGAAATAAAATTAGCAACTCCTAATGGTGTATACTATAGAGGCAAATCAAAAGAAAGACAGCTCAGTTCCATATTAATTAGCAAAGCCTTAGTATTTCTAAGTAAATTCCCGGTGAACAGTGGCCAACCACAACTGTAAGTGTCATGCGTTCTCACTCAATCATCGCGTAGTAATCCAACTACTAATGATTGCAAGAGAAAGCATGAAACTTATAATTATAGATGGCCACTCTTCACCGGGAATTTATATAATTATATATATATATATATATATATATATATATATATATATATATATATATATATATATATATATATATCAATGGTAATAATATAAAAAAAAGTTGAAAATGCAACTGGAGTCTTTAAGAATAATTATTTACAGATACGTTAAATGGCTATGCTCTGATATCATTCTTTCGCTTCTATCTATCTATCTATCTATCTATCTATATATATATATATATATTGTCCTCCACATACATATATACAAAGGATGAAGGCTCATTGGAACAGAAAGATCCAGATCTCGATGCTCCTTGGAGGAACGCTTCCCTAACTGATCATGTCTTCAGATGTGTAGCTGTAATTACCATTCTTAGTAAATTGCGGGTTGTTGTTGTTGTTGGTGGTGGTGGTAGGGGTTTGCTATTTAAGCCATACTTGGCAGTTTTAATTCCGAATTATATATATATATATAATGGCTTGAGGATTTCGTTTAAGAGACTGTCGCTGCTGGGTGTTGATTTCAACGTACATTTGTATATTTACATACGTTCTATCTCTAATATTGAACACTTTAACCCATAAACATAGCTTACCTTAAATTTACATTTTATTATATATATATATATATATATATATATATATATTTTGTGTGTGTGTGCATGTGTACTAGACCATAGTATGTTGCCGGCCATTAATAGTATTATTTTTGACGGGTAAACAAAAAAATTGAATTTTGAAGCAAAGAAAACGAAAATTTGTTGAAGGGTGGAAGTAAATAGACAATAACATAACAGATTCTGTGAATATGAAATTTGATCACTATTTCTCAGTCTCAGATTTCACGTCGCCCCTTTTGTATCCCATGTTTTGTCAATTCTCAACACATTTTAGATTGAAATGTACAATTTCTTTACACCATAAACAGATAATAGTAAGACAATATTTCTTGAACCACATTCTGTGAAGTCTATAATTTAATAGTCCAAAACTACATTAACTCTCAAACATCAGTTCCTTTTATATATATATATATATATATATATATGTGTGTGTGTGTGTGTGTGTGTGAAAAGTGTATATAAATATAAATAAATATATATATGTATAATTATTTATATATTATATGCGCGGTACTTATTAGAAAGCGCTCAATATCAGAGATAGAGCTAACATATTTGGTTGGATAGATGTGAGTTTGTGACCCTGGGTTTCACGCTTTAGCGATCGTCAGACAAACGCTAAAGTGTGAAACCCAGGGTCACAAACTCACATCTATCCAACCAAATATATATATATATATATATATATATATATATATATATATAATTAGCGATATTTATTCAAATATAATAGATATTTATTCAAATTCAAATTATACATGTTCGTTTAACATTTCCACGTTGTTGATGTTGGTTAGAATACTACTCGGTATTGCTACAGCGTCAGAAGTCAAAAAAGAGTGTTCCTAAATTCTCCGCCAAAGTGGAAATGAGCTCTTCTCTTAGCCAATCAGAGGTCTCGTTGGTAGCAACAACGCTGTGAAAGTGACCTGTTGATTGATCATTTCCTTTATTTTCTTAAAAGGAGCTGTTACAGAAGTCCCCCCGTCAAGAGCGGAGCATGCTAATAATAAAAATAATCGTTATGCTTCTTCCAAAGAAAGGCCTTTGTGACATTCTGTGAATTTATTTCGAATATGTGTTGCGCTTTTATCCAGCGAGTTGTGCGATCAATGCAGGTCAGACTATATCGATGTGGACTGATATAAGGATTATTCAGACTTTTTTTTTTTTACTAGTGGAACTGGTCCCACTAAGTCGATATGTACTAGAAAATCTAAATCTGATGATAATTCTAATGTTTGGAGATTTTGTGTGCTTGTATACTTTTACTTGTTGGCAGGATATGCAGGATACACAAAATTCTTTAATTGTTTTACTGATGTTGGGCCAGAAATATGTATTTAATCATTTTAATGGATGATTTAATGCCAGGATGTGATATTGATTGTTTGCTATCATATATGGATTTACGTAACTTAGACGAAACAAAAGGTATAGGTGTATACATCACACAATACAAACTGTTATCTCTAGGTAAGGTAAACCTTTTTAAATTTGGAAAGCCCTGAATTTCATTATCACATGCCTGTCCTTCAGCAGGTGCTGGTAAGTCGCAAACATATATTTGTACCGCAAGAGTTGAGCGGGAAAATCAGCTACTATGTTCTTGCTGCCCTTTGCATGTTCAATATCTGAAATAAATTCTGTAAGAATGGCCAATTGTCGCTGTTGTCTATCTGATTTAGGTGGGTTTAGATGATAAAATGCACCATATAGTGGTTTATAGTCGGAAGCAATATCTGGTGACCTTCTATAAGGTGACGAAAGTGTAGTATTGCCAAGTATGTCGCTAAAAGGTAGAATACCTGCTTTGTGTCTGCGTTATCTTTTTAGCGAAAAATCAAACAGTTATTGGATTTCCTTCTATAACTTGATGTAATGCAGCACCTACTGCATAATTACTACTGTCAGTAATTAACTGATAATCTGTAGACTTAGGTTGTTGGTAAAATAATGCAGATAATTTGCTAAGTTCTTTTATAACGGTATTGAATGGTTGTTTTACAGATTCGTTCAATGTAAACGAACATTTTGCATCTCGCATATTCGGCTCCAAGGATTATTGGCATCTCTGCAAGAGCGTACTTAACAACAGAAATTCTTCAATATCTCCTTTGTTCAACCAATTTGACGTCCTGACCTCCTCAGCTGAAAAGGCTGAGTGCTTTGCGCGGAAATTCTCTTCCAACTCAACGCTCGAGTCATCCGGTGTACCCACACCCGATTTTCCCCACTAGAATCGAGGCTCTTCTACTCCAACAGCTTCATGTCTCGCACCTCTCGTCTGTGGAATTCTCTTCCTATTACTTGTTTCCCTGAGAGCTATAATCTCCAATTATTCAAATGTAATGTCAATCGACATCTCTAGATGCTCTGACCTATTCTCTGTCACTCTCTTCATCCTTTCCTCCATCACGCTTCTTTACTCTAGCTCCCACTCTGTCCCGCCTTGCTTTGGCTGAAATGCTTATAAAAATATACCATCCTTTCAGACAAAGGTGGAACTAATTCTGCATATTTCGGTATTAGTTTTTTTCATAAAATCTCACCATACTCAGGAATTTGCGTAATCTTTTAAAATCACTAAGGTCGGGAAAGGATTTTATTTCCTCAATCTTATTACACGCTCTGAACTAATATGAAATCCTAAAAAATTTTGAGAAGTCTCATTAAAAAGGGATTTTGAAACAGAATTTTTTAAAATCATTATCATGCAAGATTTTGATAACAATGTCAATGTCTTCTTGTGAGAAATTTTATCTCTGAAAATTAAAATATCATTAATATAAACAAAAAACACAATTTTTCTGAAAATGTTCTTCATATATCGTTGGAATGTTGTTGCTGCATTTTTGAATCCAAATAGCATATAACTGTACTCATACAGTCCAAAAGCAGATGTAATAGCAGTTTTTACAATATCGTCTGGAGACATCTTGATTTAGTGGCAGGCTGAAATGAAGTCTGTCTTAGAAAATCGCTGTTTCTTCGAGAGTTTCTAAGAAAAGGAATTAATACATGGGATAGGACATCGATCATTCTTGGTTATACCATTAAGTGGGCCATAATCTCCACAGCAATGGTCTGCAAAATGATGTGAGAGTGAAATTCTCTCACTTACTTTAACCTCTGCGTTATTGACAAGTAGTCGAAAAATATTCTCTTACTCGGGACAATAAAAGTAGCTAATACAGACCATATGCGTTGTACTGTTATTACTACAAGAAAGTCTTTTCCTTTCTAATGAAAGGGCGGCAACTTTGACGTTCAGTAAGAAATAGAGACAATGCGACTGATGTATTGGCCAGAAGACATCCGGGGAGACTAACGCAGCGACACAACCGACGTCTCACTACAAAAAAAAAAAAAATGACCGTAGTTGTCCAAACACCAGTTCGAGCCACATACTATGTAGTGTCAATGTCACAAAGGAACGTATTTGAGAGAGGAGGGGTGTTACTTAATTGACGTCATTTGGCACTTGACAGATAATGTGGCGATTAATTAATGCCCTTGGGCGCTGAAAACGTTAAAAAGATAAAGAAAATTATTTATGAAGAAGACGGTTTTAATAAATTAGGAAAAGAAGGAGGGAATAAATAGAGTTAGAATCAATGAAAAGTAATAAAGTAAGTAGTAAACGATAAATGGGTGTCGGTTTTGTGTGTGTCAGGCAGTTTGTATTTATCAAGTATCAATTATCGTTAAACGGCAAAAGATGTAGAATACCGATTCTTTTTAGCCAGGCAGAATAGCTGTTACGATACTCGCATTCCCTCAAGACTTCCCCGTCCCACATCATACTGGCGCAACACAAACCTCATCTTCTCATGGGGACCTAAGTTTAGAAAAAAAACAAAAAAAAAACAAAATAGACAGTAGAGAGAAAAAGGCCGAACGAGAAAAACAACGAGAAATAAAATAAACACAAGGAACATAAGGGAGAAAGAAATAAGTGAAGGATAAAAAATAACTAAGAAATTCAGAAAAGAAAGATTTAAAGAAAGAACGAAATAAAGATATATTCCCTGAATGCAAATGTAAGAAAGATTAAGTGCCAAGAGAAAGAGAGAGGGAGGGAGAGAGAGAGAGAGATAAAGAAAAAGAGATGGGTAACCAGACAAACATATATACATACAGACAGAGGTATTGAAAAAGGAAATAAAGACAGATTAAAAGAAAGAAGGAAATAATTAAATATTCATTGAACGTAGATGAAAGAAAGATAAAATGATCGGTGAAGAGAGAGCGATACATATTGTAAACTAGAAAGAAAGAAAGAAAAGCAAAATAATTTCTAAGATATATATATATATATATATATATATATATAGCTCAAAAGAATAACAGAGCAAAAAAAAACGAGAAAAAGACAAAGGTGACTGGCCAAAAGAAACAGAAAAAAAAATCGTAAGCCATGCGAGAACAGAAAGTGGGGAGTAAATAACGAAGAACAAAGATGAGCTGATCAAAAGATATTGAAAAATTGAGATGCATCACAAAAATGAAAGACGAAAAAAGAATATCGAGTGAAACGTAGAATTTGAATACAATCCTCACACAAGAACACAGTAACGTTTTTTCTTTACATAAAGGCGAATTTCGCTTACTTGCAACCTAAACGCCATATTAATTGAGTTTAGTCGGCAAAGAATGCTAGTCGAATCACTTGTGATCATACAGCACGATCGAAACTCACAGTATCGGATTGAAAGTATTTTGATTGATAAGTTCTCCGATCATCTTCAGCCAATATCACAGCAGCATCGTGTTTCCTTGCCATCTCAGTTGCTGCTCGGAGAGTATTGAGTAAAAAAATCGATAACGACCAAGAGCGGCAAATCAATTGCCAAGTCGCATTTTTCACCTGTCTTCTCAGCGTAACGGAGAGGGAGATATTTCGATTTTGGATCGATGAACTTCTCTCTTCATGCACATTCTTCTATACCAATACTCTGTGAGTCTCAACCGAGTCGGGGCGGTATCTCAATGGAACAGCCAAACATTTCTGCGAGGTCAAGAGGGAAAAAAAAAACAACAATAGTTTATTTCGAAGAAAGTAATCTCGCGATGAACAGCACTTAACGAGGATTTATGAAAGAAAAGATAGCGAATAATTAACAAAGAAAAGATCCAGAACAGAGAAGGAATACATTAAGAAAACATTTTGTACAATTGTTCACCTAAACGGGCGATAGTTCAAAAGTTGTACTAGCAAATGAAGAAGCTTTGCTTGGCAAAGTTTAACAATCATACCCGCAAAAAAACCCTAAAAGATTGTGTGTCAAAAGGATGGTTTCTCTCCGGACAACGCTATCACTGTACACTCCCTCGGTAAATTTTTGTTTTAAAAAGCTATTTTTGAATTTTAATAAAAACCAAATATATGAATGTTGCATCGCGTGTTTTCGAGTTAACAGAGGGAAATAGATAAGGAAGAAAAACCCGTAGGTAAGTAATGAAAGAGAAGGTTTACTACCCGAAGGTACACTTAGCAATTCACGTAATGCTAACTCGGTATTTACCCGAGCTCCCCACAGAGCAGGATGTAGCACAAGGCCGGTTTAACATGGGTTTTTCCGATCCCCATAAGCCTGGGCAAAAATTCCCCTAGAGCCCGTAATAACGGGGTCAGGTTTCTCTACCTCTCCCAGACGAGACTGCCCTTCACATAAACGGATTCCATTCATTTTTGTCTCTCTTATATGACAATGAACAGGAAGTTATATATTTTCTTGTTTCTCGAGAAGTGAAAACAAAAATATTAAACATTGTTTGTTTACATTATTCGAACTGTTATCCTCATTTTCATTGCCATATTCAAAAACGTTTCTGCTGTTGTACGCTTCAGCATTCTTCAGGTGAGTGGAATTTCAAACCGAACCCTTTATTTCGTACACCGGGGTAGATTATTCTAGTTTCACCTGCTGTGCCTCTTCCGGGTGTCTCAATTATTTCCCTTTAACTCAAATCTCCAAGGCCGAAATGTTGTGAATATAGCAGTGAAGATGAGGATAAGAGTCCGAATACTGTAAATAATGCAAATAATCATAATAACTCATCTCAGAGATATAAACAGATAAATACTGTTTATTGACATGATTATAAAACATGTCAGCCAACTACAATGCAATATTTATTATTTTTACAAATAAATATGAAAAAAAATTGTGAAAAAATGTCTGTGATCTATAGAAAATTTAAATAAACGCATAACGACGAGTAACTATAATTATAAATTTTGAAAAATAAAATGCAAATATTTAAAATGCATTTTCCGTCTATGTTTTTATTTGTATTCATCATGTAAAGTCACTAAAATAAATTGGGTGCATCTGGATTTATACACACATTATTTATTCGAAATTTATAATTTACTCGTCCTTGCGTTATGTTTTTTATTAAATAATTATAAATCTTTTGTATAAAAATGTATAGATACAGTTTCATATGTTTTTTAATTTCTATAAATAACACTTTAAAACATTAAAAATTGCCGAGGGAGTATACATTAAAAGCGGTGTCAGGTGAAAAAAAAGCCCCTTTGGCACACTATTTTATTTGCGGGTAAGATTGTTAAACTTTACTCTTTTCTTTAGTAGCAATGATCATTATACTTCAAGTTAACGGAGTTTCTGATTTTTTGTCGAGAAGAGTCCATTTAGAATAGCGAAAGATGTCTTCCAAAAGTAGTGTTCATTTAGATTAACGAAAGATTTCTCCTAAAAGTAGTGTCCATTTAGATTAACGAAAGATGTCTACCAAAATTAGTATCCATTTAGAATAGCGAAAAATGTCTTTCAAAACCTAGGCGGAGTATTAAGAAACATGAAAATTTTGTTAGAAACAAAGAAAAGAGTACTAAATTCTTATTTAATATCAGCTATCCTCTGTGACAGTGTGTGCTGGACAATATCTTTATGGCCGAAAGAGGCAACAGGAATGTGGTTCTATAGGAGGATGCTGAGGATACTATAGACTGAATATATGAGTAACAAGAAAGTTTTATAGAAAATGGAAATAAAAAAAATGCTTATACTTAGAATCAGAAAGAGACAGTTGAAATTTCTAGGACACATAATGAGGAAAGAGGCTTTGGAGATATTCACATTCACAGGAAGAATAGAAGACAGTAGAGAATAAATTACCTAACTCGCTTGTATAAATGGATGCCAGAACGAGAACTGGGAGAACTAACAAAAAGACAAACCTCACTAAGATAAGAAGTTGTGGAGGGCCATGATCGTCGATGTACTAAAGAGACATGGCATATAGAAGAAGAAGAAGAAGAAGAAGAAGAAGAAGAAGAAGAAAACATTTGTCTCTAAAATGTCCACTTTTCATATCAGAGGAACGATTGTGACAAGAGTAATTCCAAAACTTGTCAAAAGAACCCAAAATATTTTTATAGGATTATTTTTTCACAATCTTTTTCAGCTGATTGTCGTTGCTTACACTTGCAAATGTATTTCATATTATAGTCATTTGGAATATTCTCATATTTGGAGGTAATTTTAAATATCCTCGCATTTGGAGGTCATTTTGAATATTCTCGTATTTGGAGGTCATTTGAATATTATAATATCTGGAGGCTATTTTGAATAGTGTCGTATTTACAGATTTTAAATAATCTCATATCTGACGGCCATTATCAATATTCTCATTCATATTTGGGGACATTTACAATATTCTCATATCTCATATCTGGAAGTCATTTTGAATATTCTCATATTTACAAGCTGACGTGGTATTTCCTTATTTGCTGAAGGAAAGAGGCATTGAGAAAATCAGAAACTGTGACATTTTTTAGGTGTCCTCATTTTTTGGATGTCCTCATTTTTTAGGTGTCCTCATTTTTAGGTGTCCTCATTTTTAGGTGTCCTCATTTTTACTTATTGCCAACAATAATGCTCCTTTTTCTGCAACTTTTGTGATGAAAAATGTATCGTTTATCAAAATCGAAAACGCATACATATTAAAATAATTTACATTTAATTTAAAAACTTCATAAAATATGCATAAAAACATTGTTACATTATTACGTCGGTAAATGCCGAACCGATGTTTTTCATTGTTTCCGTTTCAATGCGTCCCGATTTAAATTTGTACAAATGTAAACACCAGACATTATTGCGAATGAAGTATTTCAAAAGTGAGGACGACAATACGGTATGATGCAAACATATATCTATCTTAATAGAAATGAATTGTGAAAATGATACTTTTCAAGGAAACACAGGCGCACATTGATGACACTATATATATATATATATATATATATATATATATAGGTTATTTCCCCATGTTGAACAATAAAAGATTTATTTATCAAAATTCGAACAAGATATTCAAAAAAATGTAGATTTTATAACCAATTTCACAAAGTTTTACAAATGTTCAGTATCCGCACCATCACACGACGCATGTCAAGTCGGTAGTCCAGCTCCTGCCAAACACGCTGTAGCATGTCTTGCGTAACTGTAATTAGTTTCTTCTGGTTCCCTAATCAGTTTCTTCCAACCTTTAACCAACAGAGTCAAACAATCCAATAAAACGTATTCCTTGTTTGTCACCGCCGTCGAAAATCTTTTTCTGTCGCCTCTTTAAGCACTTTGTATAGACTGAGTGACACTTCTGATTTGCATAGGTGGAAAGAGATTCTCGTGAAAGTATCCGACTCCAAGATATATCTTTTCTTAAATATACGACTTGTAAAGCCGCCGTTTTTCTTTTGGGGAATATTTTACACGCGAGACACGTTCGAATTCGTTTTCGTCCAAGAGGTAAGCCTCTGATTCTCTGCTTATATTCCTCAAGGATTTTAGGAAGAAGAGGGATGTAGCATCATAGAAAAAATCACAAGGTGAACGTGGTGGCCATTTCAAGAGCACAACCGATCCATCTTCATTATCATTATCACTGGCACACCCGATCCATCTTCCTGGTAGATTCTCATTCTCAAGATAAGTCCGCACTTTCAACTTAGTTTTCCCCTAAAAATGTACACACTTTTTGACTTGCGATAGTTTCTTGAACATTTTTTTCTTTTTCATTTCCAATGCCCCCTAATAATGGTAGGAGTACAATTAAGTTTTGAAGAACTGGAAGAGCGAAAACATCAAAGAAGCGCGAAGAGAATTTAGAAGATAGTTCCAAAGAGATTCAACAACACGACACATCATTGTTCCCATTAGACATAAATTTGAAGCGATGTTCATAAGTAAGATTCAGGAAAACTGCAGTCATCTACCAGCCTCGCAAAAGAAGAACAATTGCTGAAAACTCTCCTTCGAATCCATTGGTCACCGTTATCGGCTGTATTTGGAAAGTGGTGGTCACCAGTTTGAACATTTATAAACATTATAAATATTTAGTTTAAACTGTTAATCCTTTTCGTCACAGCCGGGGATGTTAGAGGGGACAAGCATCCACTGTCTATAAAATGCTTCCGCGACATGCTTCTCAAATAGCCTCTGACAACTAAGTCCAGCTCCAAGGCGGAGAATGGGCGAAGGCGGACACCTGGCGCCTTGTAACCAGCTGCTTCGGTTAGATGGAGCTCGACAGCCAAAGAAGGCAGTACATCTAGGGAAAGGAAAACCCTGACTTTCAACCTTTGTTGCCTTACGGTCATATCCAAAATATAGAAAAGGCCATGGAAGTAAATCCATACAGAAAACCCGAACTGAAACCTCGAAAGCTGTTGGTTGTTAACACTGACAACTTTTCGATAAATCCTACAGCCTAGTCGTCTCCAGATGTATTCTTTTGAATCTTGTCGGTACGGCCAAGAATAAGAGTTATGTTTTTTTTTTTTTGGCACAGTACGGCCTCCATATACTATCGCCAGTCTAGGAGAAGGAAAACTCTGAATTCAAGCCACCTGCTGCCTTGTCGGTCTTGCCTCTTCTGAAAGGTGGGAGGAGGTAACCTCAACATCCCTGATGCAAAAAGCCATTGCAATATTCTGCCTTGAATATCACCATGAACCACAAATGGACGATGGAGGGAATGGTCATCACAACAGTGCAAAAGACGCTAACTGAATAAATGAACGAATGAATCTTCTTTCTGGCTAATGAACATTAATATTTCTTAATTTTAGCCATTAATATTGTTTGTAAGTCAATAAACACTGCATTTATTCTCATTTAAAGAGTGTGTACATTTTGGGGGACGTCCTATATAGAAATGTGTGTGTATTTATTATTACGGTAAATGTTGTTTTTAGTTTGGATTGATATCTCAGTTGTTTATTTAATGAAAAATAATATCATGTTTAAAAATGTCGGATTTTAAAAAGAAAAAAAATTAAAAATGACTGTTTTTATGTTTCTGGTACGAAAATAAATATCGCAGATATAGATTCGAAAAAAGTAGGTAAGTGTAATTTGCCTTTTTATGATGGTCTCCCGTGATCTAATTGGTAAAGGCCGCTCTGTCTATAGGAGTGGTTCCTCGGCAGCTCGGTTTTAATTAGTTTACAGTTGAAAGGGTTACATGTAATCATAAATTATATGCTAACAGTCTCTTCTTTCGCACTTTGTGGAACTCTTCTGCTTTCTTACTTTCCTGTCAATCTTGATCTTCAAAAATTTAAAAACAATGTCAATCCTTATCTGCCACTTTGAATCCTGTTCTTTAGTGTTCTCTCTCCTTAATAATGATTTCTCCCAGATCCTTTCACTCCTCAGTAACCACTTGCAACTTAGTAGCTTTATCGCCCTGCTTGGCGATTAAAAATGTGATTAAAAAAAAAACAAATAAATAAATAACACAGATTAAATATTTATTAGAATAAACGTTTGAAAAAAATCTCTTGAAAACTAACGTGTCTAGTACTGCGCTTCGTAAAGTGAAGATATCAAGAAGAAAGCTGAACGGAACAATTACCATGAAAATATTTATAGAAAAACACAGGGGAACTATGTCACTGCAGTTGTAAAATGCCTGAAACCGAAATGCTTGGCCAAGACAAATAACATTGTAGATCCTTCTTTGGATTTTATCAAGAATCTCTGGAAACGTAACAGAAACACCAGACCAGATGTGACAGCAATATTCAATGCATGAACGAATGGTAGACTTAGAGTCGTGTAAGATAGATTCTAGCAAGAAAGATTGTATAGCACAACAGAGTGAACCGAACTTCCTAGCAGTGGACCTAGCAATTGATTCTATATAATCATTCCAGTTTATGTCGTTGAGAAAGTCCAATGAATCAGTCTCAAAATTGCCATTTATAGGCAATGTTTCTGTCGATATTTTTTTTAACTCTCTGCGTTTATATAGAAAGAATTTTTATCTTCCTTGTCAAAATTCATTTATAAGTTAATAGAAAAATATCAAGTGTGTCTACGTTTAAATACAAAGTAAAATAAATGAAAAATAATTTTTCTGGATGTGGACATAACGTAAATAATTTTAGAAAATAATAAATTTTTTATAGAATTCTGTAAATTTTACGTCCAGTGATGTTAATAGCAAACGTAGTAACCATTGTTGTCGTTTGACTTTTTGAGTGGAACCTATAGAACATTTTTATGGAGCTATCTAAATGCATCAAAATAATCTGTTTAATTATATTCTCTTAAAACTATACTGAATTATTTAAACAAGTGAAAAAATAGTAAATTTACTGGATTTATCTTTATTATTACTAATATAAATATTAGAAAATTATTCAAATGTTTCTCTCATAGTTAACACTATATCGCTATGTATTACGTAGGAAATTCAAAATAGATGTCTTGCTGAAAATGAAGTTTATAAAGAGAATTTATAACGGTTAGAGAACATCTGTGACGACTTACTTTTCTATCTTCGCCGGATGGGTATTATTATTATAGCTGTATACTTTGCATCATCACACGTATTTTAAGTGGAGTCGATTTCTCTCGTCGTCTCCACAATTTTGTCTTCAGAATTGCGCCATTCGTCTAGTCTATTCTACGAGTGAAAACCCGTATAAGTCTGGAGGGATTTCTTGGAGAATTTGCTGCGATCAAAAAGAGACGATCGTAGACTTAAGTGTGGGATTATTTACTAGCAGTCAACAGTCGACCATGTTGAAGAGAAGTCGTAACGGTAAATGCAAGCGATAAGAGAATGTCAAAGAGTTGTCAAAATAAAGTACTGGCAATATCTTCTCTGCTTTTCTGATGGAGGATAAATTCATTCGTTTTTTTTTCAGTTATTATTTCTCGAAAATTATTCTGGTCATTTTATATATTTTTTTTAAATTTTTCATTCCTACTTGTTTATATCATTATTTTATTTCCATTTAGTTTCTTTCATTTCCTATAATTTTCCTTCGTTTTTTTTCTTTCAATTTCCTTTATTATTTTTCCATCATATTTTTCATTTTTCCATTGTTTTTTTCTTTCTTCAAATTCTCCATTTTCTTTCATTTTGCTATTCAGTTTCCCTTTACTCTTAAGGCATTTTCTTTTTTTCTTCCTCTTCTTTCCGAAACATTATTACATATTTTTTTCAATTCAATTCAATTCTCAGTTGTTTTTTCTTTAATTTTTCTATTACTCTAAACATTCTAATTTTTCTTCCTTCTTAAATTTTTCTTTTTTTCTTTGTTCCTTTCTTTCTTTGTAGTCTCATATATTTTCTTTCTTTATTCTTTTCTATTTTCCCTTCCCTGTAAACGACTTTCTTATTTTTCCTTCTTTGCACATTGTACTTTCTTTATTTCTTTTATTTTTTTTCTCTCTCATAGTACATTTCCCACGTAATTTTCGTTTGGCCATCCTCTATAAACTTATTCATTTTTTCTTGTTTTTTCTAGTTTTATTCGTTTATTCATTCTAGTTATATTCGCTGTTCTTAAAACGATATATATATATATATATATATATATATATATATATATAGTAATCCGTTGGTATAATCCAGGCGAATAAAATTACACAACATAGAATTTGAAATATGTTAAAATTTACTCACAAAAGAGCGTTGGTGAAAATGGTCATTAACTAAAGTTAAGCTTAATTCCAATTGTAATGTGTATATATATATATATATATATATATATATATATATATATATATATATATATATATATGACGTCAACACACACAGGGAGGCGATATATATATATATATATATATATATATATATATATATATATATATATATAAACATTATTACACATTTTTCAATTTAGTTCAAGTCTGAACTGTTTTTTCTTTACCTTTTCCATTACTCTAAACATTCAGAGTCGACAGTATATATATATATATATATATATATATATATACATACACACACGCACACAAACACACACACACACACATATATATATATATATATATATATATATATATATATATATATATATAAACATATAATATTAGGCAAAATATATTTTATATATAAAGAAGTAATCATATATAGAATCAATCAGCAATATTAATGCGATTAATGGAAAAATCACTTCGCTAGTAGAACATAATGTATGCATTAAAATACTGTCAATCCATTGAATGATTTGATTTTCATTTATAAAATTGTTGTCAGATGTTTCTAGTGTATATTTATAGTTAAGCAAGTACTTTCGAAGATCCATGTCTTCATCCTCAGGCTGTAACTTTTTTCCTTTAAAGTTAAAACTTGAAGACGAAATAATTGTTTGTAGACCAAAAGATGTTTTTTAAGAATGTGCTATTTATTGACGGTTTTAACATATTGATTTTTTGTTTATAAACGAAGGTTTTAACATTATTAGAGTTAATAAGTACGTCTATAAAGAGATTCAATTATTCATGTGTAAGAAACTAACGTATTTATGTATTTCATTTAGTCAAAATTATATGGAGCTACTTTTCAGAATTAACAAACCGTTTTTACCGTCATTATAACCAGTTTCCCCAGTGTAAACGTAACGGAATAAATAGTTGCCACGAAGAAAGAGTCAGATATTCCTTAAAGAGGACCCTCATCTACTTCGGCATCGACCACCACTGATGGTTAATACGAGCTGCTTATTGGCGCCACAAGCGACAGCACTCAATGACTCAGAACGACGTCGACGACGACGACGACGAAGAAGAAGAAGAAGAAGAAGAAGAAGAAGAAGAACTACTTCACACTAATATGGTTTCACAAGTTTTAATTTAAACGTTTTTTTTTAAATAGATACAATTGTGTTACGTTCTATAGGTATTACTTACACTAACTTAGGTAACTTAATGAGATCGCTAAAAACAGAGCATAGCATGATGAAAAAGACGCCAAACTTGACGAAAACAAAATTTTAGCGTCTAAATGTTTATGTTATTATTGAGAGGAAAGATCAAAGTATTTTTTAATTATTTTGTAAAATTTTTCCTTCTTTTTAGAAAATTCTAAATTTTGATTACAAAAAAACCTTGTTTCTCTTTGTGTCACCGGAACTAGTAAAATAACAAAATTTTAGCGCATTTTTTTCTGTATGACAGACATTAATTTTGAAAATCTTGTAAAAATAATGAAACTTTCAGAAACTATTCACAAATGATGGAACTTATTATAAATATGTTTTTCTTTTTTAAAGTCGTGGCAATTTTTTTTTCATATGTATTACCCCCCCCCCTTAACTAATTTATATTTTACAATTTTTCAAAACAATTATTTGTTATTTTTTAAATATTTTATTATTTTTAAATTATTTTGTTAATTCTTCTAAAATTAGGGAAAAATTTGTAAAATTTAACGAATATTGTTATTAAGTAGATATATATTTACAGATTATAATTGCCAAAGCTTTTTACATACTAACGAACAACAATATATAAAAAAAATATAATTTGTGTCAATAATAACACTGTAAACCAAATCTATGGAAGACCGGAAGTATCATGCATGCAATAAAAAAACGTCACGTTGATTGAGTTTCTGTCTAGTATTTAACTTAAATACTGAATTTTTAATACAATTATTTGTTATTTCTTTAATTATAATACATTTTTACATTTAAGTTGTTAAAATATCATAAAATGAGTTAAAAGGCGCATTCAGTTTCGTAAATGTCCTTTTGAGATATAGATTTATTTTTGCGAAACGCGTGTGGGGAAGTTAATTTGATTTTTTAATTTCAACTGAGAAGGGTATCTACAAGTATCATTATCATCTTATGAAATTTAAATTTGTATTTTATGTACACTTCTGATAAAATTTAATAAGAAAGGTACCTATAAATTAATTAGATACCTTTCTTATTAATCTCACTATGAACAGTCTTATTTTAATTTCTTTATAATATATTTTCCATAAAGCATCGTAAATGTAAAGGTGAAAGCTAAGTACAAAAAAAAAGAAAATTAGAACGCTGAAAGTTTTCCTTAAAAATAACGAGGTAAACAATTTGTTCACTTAAATTTAAATAACTTCACATCTCTCCTTCCGTAGAAGGAATTATCTTCACGTAAGCTATCAAAACGTCATGGATGTCTTTCGTCACCTTGTCAAGTGACGCGAAAGGTTTGTTTTATCTTTAAACTACGTCTTTTCGGCGCAGAAACTACGTTAAGCTTGGTTCAAAATATTTTAAATAAACATTATAATTTCTGATTTTCTTAAAATAAGTTTTGAAAAAATTGTAATTGATTTTTAAAAGAATTTCAAACTGTGATTTCCTTATTTTGCTGACTAAAAAAAACAAGATTTTTAACGAAAATTTTGGACGTGCTAGGAACGATTCAAAAATGTAAAAAAAAATGCCCCAACGTTACTTTGATCTTTTCTCTTAATAATAACATACATATTTAGGTGATAAAGTTTTGTTTTCGTCAAGTTTGGCGTCTTTTTCGTCATGCTATACTCTTTTTTTTTTTAGTGATCTCATTAAGGTACCTACACCTAACTACAGATATTTTCTTTTTGTATTTCATTATTGAAATCTTTCTCATACAAGATTTGCTCTTAGTAATTTTCGGAGAAAAACGAAAATCTGTTAGGAAGCTAGGCTTTGAATTAATAATATTTTATGGTAAAATATTTTATAAAATTTAATGGCGACCCATTATAACAGTTAATATATATATATATATATATATATATATATATATATATATATATATATATATATATATATTCTCTTTCACAAAACTACTGAGAAATCGTGAAATAACGGGGGATAACGCAGGCCAAGTGACCCCCATCTCATTTTCACCATTTTTTCTTTCCTCTTCTTAGCGACCCTATTGACCTAATTATTACTATTCACACACATAGAGTAAGCCTAATAAATTATTTAATCTTTTAAGGAAGGTAGTGTTTGAGGTGAATAGAAAACTATCTCGAATTAATAAATAAGAATGAAAGAAATTTATTTTTACGAAATGAGCAACGTCTTTACCCTATTCTAAATCTTCTTATCGTGTTATATATTTTTTCCATTGAGAATTTTTTTCAGAATATTTTCCTAAAATAATACTCTATATCATTAAGTGGTGAATAAAATATTTTTACGCGCTACAACCTTTTGATACCACATACATATGCACATTTATTTTTACAAAACTCGTAAAATTGCTATAAAAAAATAAAACAAAAAACAAACTCACAATAAAAAATAAAGGAACCCAAATAAACCGCTGCCTTTGAATGCTTGCATTCTCTAACAATGACAAGGAACTGTATTTTTACGCTTGGGAGCTGTTTTTTTTTTTATATATTTCATCCCAGAAAGAAAAATTTGTCCGCGTAGTTTCTGCAATACCTCAAGAAACAGCCATGTGTCTACGAGATCTGATAAACCCACCACAAACTAACCCGTACGACAAATTAAAAGAGGAGTTAATACTCCGAACTTCACTATCTGAGAGGAGGAGACTGCAACAATTATTGGAAATTGAAGCATTGGGAGAGAGAAAACCATACTATTTTCTCCGTCATTTACAGACTCTGTCCAGTAATATGTTGGATGGTAATGTTTTACAAAACATATTTATAGGAAAGCTGCTACATATGGTGCAAATACCCTTAATGGCAATGGGAGACAATGTACTCATGAACAAAATGCGAGATTCGGCTGATAAATTGATGGAAGTCATAACCTAAAACAACAACCTAGCTGAAAGTTCACCAACTCCGAGTGATGACATCACCCAAATACAGGAGGAAAATAAAATTTTTAAAAAAAGAAATAGGTGATTTTGACTAAAAAAAAAGTCAACAATTGCAAAGACACCTGCATCACAGGAGCAAGTCAAAAGGAAGGAGCGATATTTGTTACTACCACAAGAGATTCGATGTCAGGAGTATAAAATGCAAAAATCTTTGCAATTACAAGAGAAAAGAGTAAGCCAACAATCTTCGTTGGAGGGACAGGTTGGCATTTCAAACTGAAGTCGACACTTCCAAATAATCGATGGAAATTCAAAAACCATATTCCTGATCAATAGCTAATTCCACCTTCCCAGTCAAAATTAAAGGACCCGAAAACTCACATTACGAGCGGTAAATAGTTCGATTAACCACACATATGGCCATAACTGCTTGACCCTTAATTTGTCGCTACGGCGCGATTTCCAATTGACTTTCATAGTGGCCGACATTACATCAATATTGGGTGCGGACTTTTGCACCATTAGGGTCTGTTAATTGATATTAAAAGACAACAATTGATTGACAGAAAGAATGACGTCAAATCTGTTGCCTGCCACGCTTCTTGTTTACAAACTTGCATCTGCAGAATACTTCAGAAATATTTCCCAGTTATTAAGATATAATCGAACCAAAATTCAACAACGTCCGTGTGAAAACATGATATCACACACTGAATGGAAACAACTGGTCCACCAGTTTTCTCACGACCTCGTCGACAGGCTCCTCAAGATCTCCAAAGAGGAATTCCAGGAATTAGCAAACCTTGGAGTAATTTTCCCTTCAAAAAGCGAGTGGCCCACATCTCTACACATTGTACCAAAACAGAAGTCATCCTCTTGGAGACATTGTGGTAATTACCGCAAACTGAACACGATTACTCTTCTTGATAGCTACCCAATTTCTAATATCCCAGATTTTACCAGCCAATTATATATGGAACTAAAATCTTTTCAAAACTTCACCTCATCCGAGCCTACCATCAGATGTCCGTAGACAATTTTGACATAAAGAAAAACAGCGATTACAACGCCATTTGGGCTTTACGAAGTTCTTCAAGGACTAGATTCAGTTTTCTATTACCTCGATGACGTGCTTGTTGTCAGCCCTTTACCAGAAGAACATAAACGGCATTTAAAAGATGTTTTTGAAAACTTTTGAAAATATGGTGTTGTAGTGATTCCAATTAAATGTAAATGTGGATTGTCTGAAGTTGGCTTTTTGGGAATAAGTCTGATAAAAATGGTACCAAACAATTACCTGAAAGAATTGAAGATATTCGTTGTTTTCCGGTTCCCAAAACTTTTAAAAAATCTACGCCAATTCTTTGGTATGGTGAATTTTAATAAGAAATTTATCCCCAATTTGTTGGAAATAGTTTCCCCATTGACAGGTGTTCGTCAAGTAAAAAAATAACTGCGATATAAATCTTTCCGAAGATGTGCGAGCCTTTAATTTGGCAAAGAAAAAGTCAGCTAATGTTAGTAACGTTAATTTTCTCACTAATGAAGCAATGTTATCCTTGGCAGTAGATGTGTCGAGTTTTGCCATTGGAGCAGTCTTATAACAACGTGAATCAGATGAATGGTTAAGCGTGACTTTCTTGTCAAAGAAATTAGAAACCCCGTTACTAGTTACAGCACATTCGGACGAGAGTTAATGTCTCTGTGTACTGTGCCATTTGACATTTCCGACATTCCTTTGGAAGGTAGGTATTTTGATGTACTCAGAGACCATAAACCTTTAATCGGAGCAATCAAGGTGAAATCGATAACTATTCTCTTCGGGAACTTAGGCACCTTGATTCCATTAACCAATTTACAACTAATATTCGACATATCAAAGACACTGCAAACATTCTAGCAGATACACTATCCAGGAATATTTCTACAATATAAAACGATTCATCGATTTTGAATATATTGCAATTTCCCAAAAAGATGATGAAGATCTAAGATCTCTTCTAGAGGACAATAATTCTTCATTACAAATTGTTGAAACTTGACTAATGCATGGAATAATAATGCAACACAAAATGTACTTAGAACAAAATGTATTGAAACAAGAAAGTGTACACAATATTTACATATAGTCTTTTGTATATTCCTGGTAAGACCGTTCCTGGAGAATGTGTTGACTGAGTCGCAGTCGGGCAGAGTCTCGGGATTGAATCTCTTGATTCCTTCCTCTCTTCCCGGTACCAACCATATTTATATGGTCGGTACTCCACTATGCAAATTAGGTGGATCCTACCACAACACAAATGAAGGAAATATGGATTCCACAAGGGAAACATTCACTTTGGTGCGATATTTCTACAGGAAATTTACGGCCTTTTATTCCAAAAACTCTCCATAGATAATTATTTGACACTCCGCACTCAATATTAGACGCAGGTATAAAAGTGACCTGTAGGTTAATTAGTAAAAATTATATCTGACCTGGAATCAACAATGATATGAGAAATTGGACATTGTGTTTCGTGTCAAAAGGCCTAAAAAGTGAGACACAAAATCAGCTACTATATTTTTCCCGTACGTGATACTCGATTTGACCATGTCCATATCGACATCACCTGGCCATTCTCTCCCTGTCACGAATAGTACCTCACCAGTATTGATCAATTTACACATTGATCTGAAATAATTCCCCTTACTGATGTCAGTGCGAAATCAGTTGCACAGGGTTTTATAACCAGTGCGGTCAGTAAATTTGGTGTTCCCACTGTCATCACCACAAATAGAGGAACACAATTTGAATCCTCACTTTTGGCTTCTCTAACCAACCTGCTTGGTACAACCAGAATTCGTACAACCGCTTATCATCCTGGCATTATAGAACGTTTTTATCGTTCTTTGAAGGAATCCCGGAAAACACCACAGAATTATGTTTCTTGGCTTCAGAATATTACAATAAAACGTTTAGGTCTAAGAACAGCTGTAAAATCTGATTCACAGAGTTCTGCAGCCGAACTTATATATGGTACCCCTTTATGTCTATGAGGAGAGTTAGTAATTAAACCAAATGAACCCCACGTGGATCCTGCTTCATTTGTAGGTATTTTGAGATTGAAGATGTCTCAAGTAAAATCCCCATCTCCTAGACAATCAACCCATGTAACATATGTGCCAGAATCACTCTAAAACTGCAACTTTGTGCTAGCAAAAGACAATGCAACCAAACATCCCTTACAGCCAGCTCACAGAGGTCTTTACAAGTTGATGAAACATACAGAGAAACATTTCACAGTTGTAATTAATAATAGACAAGAGAATATTTTCATTAACCAACTAAAACTGGCACATTTAGAAAATATTTGTGATGATTCATTAGAAACAATCAAGCAGACACAACCTAGAACAGTCGTCATATCAGATGGCCTCAGAAACTATGTTCTCGTCAAACATAATAAAAATTCTCTTTCTCGCTTGAAAGCGGGTAATGTAGTGACCTTGAACATAGTGGCAGTAGCAACACTGAAATAAAACCTATCAGCAGTAGCTCTCTAATATAAAAACACAACTCTAAAGTAACTCTCTCTTTTCCGGGTTTTTCCTCTTTCGAACTGATGTCATGACCTTTCCACGTTGAAGCTAAAAGGGTCATGAACGTGACACACTAACACAGTAAGTTACCACTACAACATATTCAGGAACATTTCGTTGTGTATACAATTTACGTCTAACAAAAGAACCTCTTATTTTAAACTTTTGTTAATTTGTCTAATAAACGCTATTTTGCATTGCAAATGAATTGGTCAGTTATTTTGTGCATGTACTCTTTTCCACCACCATTATTTCATATACTATAAAATGTTTCCGTAGGAAATCTTACGCATTTAATTATTGGAATAGCTAGTCACTAAACCTACGACAGAATACTTATTCGCGAAAAACCCATTTGGAATATCACTGTAGCTGGCTTAATCGTCGAGGTTTGATGTAATAATCACTGGAAATTAATTCTTTTAGCGTGTTTGACTATTTTAAAACCAGTAAGACATTCATTCTCTTAACACAGTATAGGATGTTTATTTTAAAAAAGGAGAGTTAGTATCTTCTGGCCGTTAATTGATTTTTCCATAACATTTACCCGCCTCTGGTATAAAGTTTTAAACATTTTAAAAGACACATTAAAGATGGCTTGGCATATGGACAAAGCGCTATTAAGTTCATTCTATGAATACAAGACAGTAACATTAAACAATAAGCAATAGTAAAAAACGCATTGTTACGTACAGTTAGGTTTTTCAGCGCTGTTAAATTATTGAATTGTAACTATTTTGTTTGTGTCTAAGAACGAACATATTAAAAGACAATTCATAAAAAAAAAATGAAACGACCCATAACAAAAAAGAGGTAATATATTCTTTAACGAAATTAGATTCTAAACTTGAATTTATTAGAATGGATACTCTTATTGTGGAGTCCAGCACTCGGGAAAAAACGCGACAGTTTCTTAAACCTCGGCTGATTATTTCCCAGAAATGTCCTGTTTATTTGCGTGTACCATTGATTGGTGAGGTGAGTGCAAGATTTGCTAAGCAGATTTCTGTTGGTGTAAAAAATATATATATATATATTTTTTTGCCAATCCAAATATTGTTTTTAGTGTCCGAGATACAATGAAATCGATCCGCATAGATACTTTGCTTACTCATCATATTATCTCGCTAATTTCCAAATTTAGATGACAGTGCGATGCTATGTAGGTAAGACAGGTTTAAAAGTGGCAACCAACACACCAGCCAATATTTGCAAGGGAAAAAACGGATATTTTTCATAGGCGCGTAAATGCAACAGGTTCAGCTATAGCTGAACATTTAATAAAAAAAAGCCAACAATATGTCATGTTTTATAATCCAGACATGTTCTCAGCGCTGAGCAAGGCTAATTCCGAATATTACTTGAAAGTTTTGAAATCAGTCATCTCTCTGCAAGCAGGGGTGGTTGGTAGGCTTAACGGTAATTAGCCTTTAAGTGTTTATATTTTCTTAATATATTACATTTTTAGTCACTGATGAGAGAGCCTCGATAAACCGTTTGCCCTGTTTTTTTTTCAAACTCGTTATTAAATTTTGGTTTTACTATTTTAAAGTAATATATTTTTGTTAACTCCACACTTTTGTTATGAATTACAGTGTAACCCGGATATAAGAGAGTTGTCGGGACCAGAGAAGAAGTCTCTTATATCCGGGTTTCTTTTATATCCGGGTTTGGTCTATTTTGTTTAGGTAAGTATGTGAACACTTTGGGACCAGAGAAAATCTCTCTTATATCCGGGTTTCTCTTATATCCGGGTCTCTTATATCCGGGTTACACTGTATTTTTTAATATGTCTATTTTTAGCACATTAATAAAAATTCATACCTCTGCGAAAATAACTATTTTGCTTAAAATCTCATGTAGATCAGTATATCATCAGATATCGTCTGCTACTTTGGAAGTAAATTCTACTAACCCTGTCATGGTTTCCGCTATCATCTCTAACTTGGATCTCCACCCAGCATGTGGACCTGATGTTATCCCTGTAATAGTCATTAAGAAGTGTACCCCTCCCCAAATGGCTTCTGTTCTCTCTAAAGTGTGTAAGTGCATCTCCGCCTCTTGCTTTTCTGCCTGTTGGATGTCCACATCCGTTGTTCCAGTTTTTAAGAACTCTTGTAAACCGTACGGACCTCTGCTATTGGCCTATTAGACATTTATCTCTTTCGAGGAAACTCCTAGAGGTCCTAATCAATGCTGAATGCCTTTTTTTTTCAGACAAGCAATATGTCTTTCGTTTCTCCAGTTCAACAACTGCTATACTGAGGATAATTGCGGAAAGAGTCTATCATGCTCTAGATTAAAATGGTGAAGTCCGGGCTGTAGCTTCGGATACTTCGAAAGCTTTTGACAGGATTTGGCATGTAGGTCTTCTCCACAAGCTGAAAAGTTACGGTGATTTCGGACACATTTTTGAACTGATCCAATCTTTCCCATCGAATCGTAAAATGAAAATAATCCTGAACGACCACTTCCGCTTCCTAATGCAGGTGTCCCCCAGGGCTCCGTCCTTGGCCCTAGTTTCCTGATGGCATCAATTCTCAACTTTTTTTTTTATCTACGCTGATGACACAACCATTTACTCCTATCTCAATAGCAAGGCTGATCATTTTGATAAGGTCAAAATGGAGCTGGTATCCAAAACGATCTTCAGTTCGTTGTTAGCTTGTTAGTTTTAACGCTTCCAAGGCTAAACTGCTGCCTATTAAACATCTGAGAGACCCCATTCTGCCTTCCATTAGTATGGCTGATGCTAACTTCCAGGAAAGTGCCTCGTTGTGCTAATGTAATTGATTGACATGAAGTGGACAGACTATACTGAATCCATTGCCAAGAAGATTGGTTCACATTGTCGTGAAAGACAGCTTTCTCTCTCCAGAGTCTTGCATATCTATAATTCTACCATTCACCCATGCTTAGAATATTGCTACCACATATGGTCTGGTGCTCCTGATATCTATGTAGAGCTCCTTGATAAAGTCCGAAGAAGGAGCAGCCATATTATTGACCTCGATCTAACGTACTGGCTTCAGTCACTTTCCCACCGCAGGTTGCCTCCCATTGCCTTTTCTATAAATACTTTCCTGGTAATTGTTTGGTGAGCTCTTTGCTATGGTGGCTAGACCTTTATGAATTTCAGCAGACTACTGACTGGCAACGAGGTCATACCAATTTACAGTTGCGCTGGCTAGATGTAACCGTAAATTCTATCCTAAGTTTTTTTTTCTCGCACTTTTCCTTTGTGGAACTCCCTTCTGACTTCACGCTTTCCAGTCAACTTTAATCTGCAAAAATCTAAATGCAATGTCAATCGCTATCTGCTGTTCTCCTGATAACTCTTTCTCTCTTCTCGTTCCTTAGCAATGTTCCTGTTTCTAACTCTTTCACACCCAGCAACCCTTTGCGTCTCTGTAGCTTTACTGCCTTGCTTGGGGGAACTCGATAAAAAAAAATAGTTAAAAAAAACTAGTGGAGTAATGGATAGCGGTTCGGATTGAGGAATCAGAGCCGAGTTCGAATTCCAGTCAAATTCTTTACATTCAGTTACGTGCTAATAACCATGGGAAAGGTATGAATCCTCTTCTCCCCCCCCACCTCCAGCTATGTGCAAATAGAAAGACAGACCAGGTTCTATAGCCTTGGATGGCAACTGGTCTACAGTAAAAAGAAATGTCAACCTTCTGCGGGGAAAATCTGCCTCATCAGTCATGTATTGAAAGATACATGATCGCCTAAGCGTGTATCACGCATGGCATATAACTGATGTACAGATATTTCGGATGTACAGATACTTGGAGGTGGGTTAATATTTCTTCTCTTTCCATGGTCTTTGTTGCTCACAAAAATGTGAAGAACTCAAATGATGTACGGTGTTCATTTTTTAAAAATTGTTTCTTTGGTTGGTGAAAGAAAGAAAGAAAGAAAGAAAGAAAGAAAGAAAGAAAGAAAGGAATAGGGGACAAGAATTGTTGATTAGGCGGATCAAGGAAAATTAGATTTTAATTTAGAGTAAATGTGGAGACATGAAATACATGGTTTTTATTTCTTAAACGCGTGCCGATATATACAACGATAGGGAGAGAGAGAGAGAGAGAGAGAGAGAGAGAGAGAGAGAGAGAGAGAGAGAGATCCCTTTAAAAGGTTCAAGGATTTTATTATTTCACACGAAAATAATATTATATAATCAAAACATGTTTTGGTTATAATGGAAACATTCACTACGCATTTTTTTTTTTTTTTTTTTTGGTGTTTGTCGATCTTAATGTTTTCGCTCTTGAACAAGAGAGAGGTAATTATGACAGGATATTTGAATGCAAATATAACTAATATGGAAACTGGATGGCATTCACATCCGGGCAAAAAAACAAACTTCGAATTCTTCCTATTTAAGGTGTAAACCACGAGCTATGCAAGATAAAGATTCAACCTGGTCTTGGCAATCCTTCATTTTTGAGGGTGAAACTCGAGTTTTATTTTTTATTTTTCATTGATCTTAAGTTTTACAGGCTTTTCTTTGTATCGAGCACTTTAAATTTCCTGGTTTATCACGGTTGCATTTTACCGACTTCGTTTCGTTGTTTATATATACAGGGTGTATCAAAAATACTTTTACATACTTTAGGGGTTCGGGTTCCTCAGAACAAAACAAGGACAAAAGTTCATATAAACATATGTCCGCAAATCACTAGTTTTTGTGTTATGAAGTTTAAAGAAAGTTTACGGTACATAGCGCTCTGTTGCCATGTAGAGTAGGTGACATTTGTCATTCGTGTACATTTGTAGCTAGTCTGTCTACAACGTTTAACATGTGTAAAAGTATGTTAAATGAGAAGTGTTCCGTTTAAAGATATTCATATCATGATTTTTACATACTGCCGCGCGTATGGTAATGGACGTACAGCTGTATCAGACTGCGTTTCCAAACCAAAGCCAGTCGAGACATCAAACCTTTGCTATTGTTTATCGACGCGTTGCTGAGACAGGATCCGTAGCATCACAAAATATGGTAAGTATTTTTGGATTGTATCTTGGATTCTACATTTAACAGCGCCTACTTTAAACTTAATATCCAAAAACGAAGGATTTGCGGACATATGTTTATAGGGACTTTTGCCCTTGTTTTGGTGAGGAATCCGCCTCAGAGTTTGTAAAAGAATTTTCGATGCTCCCTGTATATATATATGTGTGTGTGTGTGTATGCAACGATGTGACAGTTTAAAGTGCCCAATAGGGTTTTATCATCATGCATACATGCAAAAAATACCTCCTAGCATATCTAGCTACAGATTAAGAAATTAAAGCGATTGTAAGTTAGATAAATTGCTTCATTTATATATGTAAAAAAAAACCAAAAAAAAAAAACCCGGTGATTGAAGCTATGATATTTATTCTCCTTCTTGAAGCGTCCAGTGGACAACACTTGAATATTAGTGAGTGAGTAAATATTGTTTGTTTATTAAACCATTTATTTCGATTTTATTGTCAATCTGTTTTCATGCATTAAACACTATTTCAAGTAGCAGTATTTTCAGACGTGCTGTTTATATATTTCGAAAAATTTAATATTGATTATATATATATATATATATATATATATATATATATATATATATCCAAATGTAAAAGGAAAGGAATATATATTCAAACGTTCATAACATTAATTTTAAAAAAAGGGTTCAATACAAAAGTAGAGCAATAAATATTTATTATAAACTGTTACATTGGAACATACAAGTAACCACAACAAAATTACATATTTGTTTCGACGCTAATTTAGGCACCTCATCAGGTGGTTACCACCAATGTTAACCACCTGATGAGGTGCCTATATTAGACATCGAAACAAATATGTAATTTTGTTGTGGTTACTTGTATGTTCCAATGTAACAGTTTATAATGCAAACTATTAAACCAAAGGAGAGAACTAGTATTAAAATATAGGCACAAAAGCAGGTTCAAGCTTATATGAGAATATAGATCTTATAATCACTCACTAACTACCAAAAAATAACAGCCCCTCAATTGATATAACCCCCTCTGATTATTTTTTTAGTTTAATATCTTCCACTTAAAGAATTTCGGGTACAGCTCGGTATTCCTAATATTATAACTGAACCTTAATGGTGGAAAGGGATGGTGTGTATATATATGTATGTCTGTGTATATATATATATATACCACTGTGGAAAAACGTGCAAGAATCAGCGTGGCCTAAAAATACACCAGGCCAAGATGAAATGTGCAGTAATGGCTGAGAACTCACAACGCATAGGTGTTACACCAAGTAAGACGGAGGTGGAGCAGGTCCCGGTGACAAACCACAGCGCCCAGCATCACCCAGTGTCGACTCAGACCTTGCCGGACAGAGTAGTCTCTAAGCGGATTAAATGGCCCCCAGCAACCAACAAGAAAGCTTGGCGCGATTTTGATGAAAACGTATGCATTATAATCCAAGGTACGTCTGCAGGTAACATAGACCGACGACCTAAAGAAGGGATGAGGAATTAGGATTTAATGATCGCCTCATTAAACCCAACCCCCCAGAAGTTGAGTTCGACATGAGGGTGCCAAGTTTGAGTGAGGTCAGACAGATAGTAATGGCAGCTAGATCAGCTTCGTCGCCAGGTCCGAGTGGCGTGCCTTACTCCGTGTACAGGCGTTGCCGCGGTCTTCTCATGAAATTATGGAAGATCATTAAAGTAATTTGGCAGCGAGGTAAAGTTGTAGAACAATAGCGATACGCAGAAGGTGTTTGGATCCCAAAAGAAGAGAACTCAGAAAATATCGAGTAGTTTCGATGTATCTCGTTACTGAGTACAGAAAGCAAAATATTTTTAGCGTTATTTCGCGACGGTTATCAGCTTTCTTGCTAAAAAAATAACTTTATAGATACAGCGGTAAAAAAAGGCGGAATCCCTGGCATGCCTGGCTGCGTTGAGCATATAGGAGTTTTGTCGCAATTAATAAGGGATGCAAGTAGGAATAAAGGAGACCTGACTGTTGCGCGAGCTTATCCTAGATTACTACAGACAATTCCATCTAAGAGTTGCATCCGGTTTGGTTTCTTCAGACTGGCATAGACTTGAGAGAGGAATTATTACAGGCTGTACATTGTCAGTCACGCTTTTTGCTCTCGCGATGAACATGCTCGTGAAGTCCGCTGAGGTGGAATGCCGTGGCCCCGTTTCAAATACCGGAGTTAGGCAACCACCCATCCGAGCTTACATGGATGATCTTACAGTTACCACGCATTCTGTTACAGGCTGTAGATGGCTATTGCGCGGTTTAGAGAGACTGATTGAGTGGGCAAGAATGAATTTCAAGCCAAACAAATGTAGATCAGTGGCAATAAAAAAGGGCCGAGTGGTAAAACACTATTTCACAATAGAAGGGAGAGCCATCCCGACGTTGGCCGATAAGCCTGTTAAAAGTCTAGGTAAATCCTTTTGTAATGCTCTGAAGGACACACCAGCTATCGAAGCTATACATACTGATTTTGACTCGTGGCTGACGAAAATAGATAAATCGGGATTGCCAGGGCGTTTCAAAGCCTGGCTATACCATCACTGTGTGCTCCCACGAGCATTATGGCCACTCCAGAAATATAGCGTTCCCATCTCGACTGTAGAGACTTTAGAGAGAAGAGCTAGCAGTTTCCTCCGTAGATGGTTAGGATTACCTCGGTGCTTAAGCAGCGCAGCCTTATATGGATCATCCAATGCCATCCAGTTGCCATTCAGAGGACTAGTTGAGGAGTTCATGGTTTCACGGACAAGGGAAAGCTACCATTATAGAAACTCCAGAAATCCCAAACTATCAGGCGCGGGAACTGAGATCAAGACTGGCAGAAAATGGAGTGCTACTAAGGAACTAGCTATCACAGAAGGGAATTTGAGGGTAAAAACAATAATGGGTTCAGTCGCACAGGGCAGAGCAGGCCAGGAGTTGATTCCCTCCTACAAATTCGGAAAAATCACCGTCAACACCTGATACAGGACGAAGTAAGAGCAGGGATGGAGGAAAAGCGGATGACAAAGATGGCAGGTTATAGCCAGCAGGGCACATGGACCAGGTGGGATGGCGTAGATCGGCGGAAAGTGTTGTGGTCAGATCTTTGGAATACCGACTTCAGCCGATCTAGATTCCTGGCTCAGATGGTGTACGACGTATTACCAAGCGCGACCAGCCTACACCTATGGGGGAAAAATAGATTCACCAAAGTGCCCCTTGTGTTCGGGGAGGGGATCACTGCAACACATATTAAGCGGGTGCAGAACAGCTCTGACAGACGGGCGCTATCGGTGGCGTCATGACAAGGTTTTAGAGGCGATAGCACTCATTATTGCTGAAGCTTTGCAGAACAATAAACTCATCCCAGGAAGAAGAGCTATCAGTTTCGTTAAAGCAGGTGCAAAGCCGAGTAAGAATTTTGCAGGATCCCATTCACTGTTATCGTCCGCGTCGGATTGGCAGATGCCAGTCGATCTCGGGAAACAATTGAAGTTCCCAACACATATATCGTCCTTCAAACTCCGTCCAGATATAATCGTTTATTCGGACGCCACAAAGCAGATTATTTTGCTCGAGTTAACTGTCCTATGGGAGGAGCATAGGCAAGAGGCATTTGAGAGAAAGTACAGTAAATATGAAGGACTCTTAAATGATTGCAGAACTAAAGGATGGCACACTCATTGTTTCCCTGTCAAGATCGGCTGTAGGGGGTTCGCCGGACAGTCAATGATACGAACCCTTACTAGCCTAGGGATAACTGGCCAAAAAAGAAGGTGGGCAATTCAAATGATCCTGGAGTCCGTCGAAAAGGCCACCAGGTGGTTGTGGATAAATAGGGCTAATGAGTGGCCCAAAACAAAAAATAAGAACGTTCCCAATGCAGATGTACATACGTCATAAATGCCATCACTAAATACTTTTACGGCTGATTAGTATATATGTATGTGAAATTTGTGTCTATAGATGACGAGAAACTTGCGAGAATCAATTTTTCGATTTGCATTCAGTCTCATATGCAATGACTTCCTTTTTGCGTCTTACTGGTCTTCGAGTAGATTTATTTTATTACAAAAACATTCTTACAAGTAATTTTTCCTTTTCTTTAAACGGAATTTAATTTTCTTTTTCTCGGTTTCCTTCATGGATAATTTTTTTATTTTTTTTAGGAGCCACTTATTTTTAGCTAAATTTACACGCTATTTTTTCTTTTAACAATCATTCGACATGTAAATATCTTGATCATTTATTTTGAAGAATTTTAGTTATGTTATTTCTCTTAGTTTTTAAACAAATTCCTTCCGGTAAAGAAATTGGGGGGGTAAATTATTTTATCTAAAATTTACACGTGTTTTTTTTTTTTTTTTTTAACTAGTATTTAACATGTAAATAGTTTGATTAATTTATTTTTAAGCGATTTTTGTTAAATATTTTTCTCTTAGTTTTTAAAGTTGTAAATAGTCTGTCATTTTAATCACTCTATTGTAATTTTATTAAGTGTAGTTTAAGAAAGAAAAGAAAATAAGAATAAGAAGAAAAAAAGAAAAAGACCAAACAAATAAGTTATTTTATAGAAGTTAAAAGGGGAGGTTTTCTTCTATTCTTCCAAAAAAATCTCCCTATCTTGGCCGCATGTCGGAAGATCACTACAACCATGCATACCTAATTTATTACTTCAAATAGCCCAAGTGAAGTCTTGACTGGTTGTTGTTTACTGGGGCAACTTATATAATTCACGTTCTAAAGCTAGTGGCAGATTTTGTTCTAGGTGCGGGTCGAATACTGATCATATTCGGTCGGGTCGCCCATCGAAGAAGCCTGTTGTTTATTTAGACCCGAAACTTCTAGTGACATGGGAGCAACAACACTGACAACGCATCTAGATTTGGCATTTAAAGGTGTATTTTAATTATATATATATATATATGTGTGTGTGTGTGTGTGTGCGTGCGTACGCATATATATGTATACTTATATGTGTCTGTGTTAAATCCCACACCACCTAATAATATAATCCACTAGCAGGAACCTAAATTCATTTACATGCAACTAAGGCATTGGCCATAAATAAATCCCGAACCCCAGCCCATCTCCTGGTCATCAATCCAGATTTCTTATCTAAACCGAGGCATCCACTTAAGTGGCCCCATACGTTTTCACCAACGCTATCTAAGCCAAATACAAAAAAGCCACCATTTCTCGACAGTCTTGGGCTGAGGATATCTGGCACATAGCATTTCTAGTTTGAAATATACTATACCCACATGAGGTAATTTTGGATTTTTTGCTGTATAAAATGAATACATTGAGCTCTATGTGGATCAGTTTTAATATCTAATAATACTAAGAACAGTAAGATATATAATCCGGTGTTCTTATTAATGATTTTTATTTTTACAAAACTGTACTCAATTCAAATCTACAGAGCATAAATATTGTAAATTTACTAATTTAAAAATATGGTTCCATCGCTACACAGGAATTACTATGTTTCAAAAACTTAAACTAAAAACTTCAAACTCAATTATAGAATTAAGTTAAAGTCCGTAGTCCTGTTTCATTTTCAAGAGAATTTTGGAATAACCTTTTTATATATAGAGAGGAGGGGGGGAGAAATGACAGAATGGAAAAATGCAACTTTTTTTTTCTGTTTTACGTTTCTCCATTTTTTTAATTCAGTTATCTACCATTAATCGGATATATAGAGTTTATATATATATATATATATATATATATATATATATATATATATATATATATATATCCAATAGTAGATACTGAAACGCGGCGAAATCGGCCGAATCTACAACTACCTGGTTATGGCAAAGATATCTTAAGCTACGTTATTAAAACTTTGTAAACGACAAACTCTGATGTTATTTTAAGTTAGTAACAATGATTTATCAACCCTGAATCCATGCGTAACTCCGGGCCTTATCATTTTAAAAGACATTTCTGGGAATATTTCAGCTGTGAGTAGAAATCTATTTATAAGTATATTTTGGCACATTGGGACCAGCGGCCAACATAGTTTAAAAGATAACAATTATAGAAAGAATATCGGCCGTTTACCATGCAGTAGTGTTACGTTCGGACTGATTGAGTTTTTATTATGATCAATAGAGAGGGTCGGTGTCTGCTCTTGGGAAGTGATGTGTGAAGTTGGTGGCTGGTATAAAAACATGATGGCCAGGCTTATTTTCGGATTTTAATGGCCGAATACGTCGTCTACGTTATGGGAAACGAGCTGAAGGCAAAAACAAAATGTTGAGAGGGGCGATATAAAAATAGAAAAGAAAATGAGAGGGAAGAAGACTGTATGAGTGAGAAGAGAGGTAATCGAGAGAGAATATTGAGAAAGTGGGGTACAGAGAAATTGAAAGAAGGATGTAATGAAAGGGGAAAACAGATCGATAAAGAGAGAAAATTAAATAGAGAAGGAAGGAGAGGGTAACAAATAACAGGAAATTAATAGGTGCGGCAATAATATGAAGATAAATGAAGAAAGTAAGATGAATTGAGCGAAAGGAAAGTCAAAAGACAGTAAAGAGAAAGAGAGAGAGAAGCAGAATGAAGGAGAATAAGAAAATGAAAGAAGAGAAAAAAAAGAACGACTAAGTAAATAAGAGCTGAAGCAAAAAAAAAGCGTGAAAGAGAAAAAGAATGCGGAAACAAAGAGAAAAAAAAAGAGAAAAACAAAAAGAGAAAGAAAATAAAAAGAAAAACAGCAAAAGCTCATTTTTCATATTTTGATATAATTTAGGCTAAACATTGTTAAAGTTTTACCAACTTCATCTATTATGTATAAAACAGAGTTGATCATATAACGTCCCCTTTTTGAAAAACGCGCCTTACCTTTATTTTGTCCTTCGCTTTCAGTTGTAATATCTCCTGCTAAACGAAGATATTTAATTTAAAGAATTTTAACCGATACACGTTTCTGACATGAAGCATGTTTCTTTATTATCTTTCTTTTATTTATTTTCTTTTATTTTTTTTTTCATTCCTGCTTTTATAGTTGATTTGGAGAAAATATATATAAAAGGGGGTTCCAATAATTTGGACCGATTTTAAATGTGAATTAAATTTAAGCGTCTAATGAATTTTTTTCTTTTTCTTCCAGATTTAACAATTTAAATGTTTGGCAATTTCAACCATGGAAAGATTAACAATCAAACAACGTGTTAAAGTTTCAAGAGTGCAATAGGAAAAATTGTTCGTAAATTCAAGCAAATTGGGTCGGTGGCAGATGTGAAAACACCGTTGAGTGTTCATTTTACGCCGTTCAACTGAAAACATTACTGCAGTGCACGAGAATGTGGCCGAAAATCCAGACAGCTCTATTCGTCATCGCGTGCAGGAATTGAACCTCTCCACAACAGCGTTACATTGTTTCCTATTGCACTCATGTTTGGTCGATTATGTTGACCAAAAACATCGCGAAGTGCGCGAAATGCATCTCTGTTTGAACGTCCATTTTTGTATGAGGCTTTGATAACTTTAACTCGTTGATTGTTAATCTTTCCATGGTTGAAATTGCCAAAGACTTAAATTGTCAAATCTGAAAGAAAAAGAAAAAAAATCATTAGACGCTTAAACTTAATTCACATTTAAAATCGGCCCAAGTTATTGGAACATCCTTTATTTTGATTTTATTCAGAATAATACTCCTAGTCTTAGTCGACCATACAAGCGTGGTATAAACGCTGAAAGTGCTGATGCAAAGTACGCTTAAACATAACAGGGTTTGTAATTTAAGTGTTTAAGGTACTATGAAAGACGGATTTATGAAGTATAGAATGCGACACTTGAAGCTAGGTTTATATTCCAATTTTTGGCAGTTCAGAGATTTCCTGGTGCAAAATAACTTCCTGCCATACAGAAGATAATGACTGACATTGAATTTTTGAAGATCAAACTGAACTGGAAAGCACCCCCCCAAAAAAAAACCCCAAAAAACATAAACAAAAAACTGTTAGCATAGAACTTACAGTTACATTTAGTTATTTCAACTGTAAAATGATGAGACCTAGCTGCCAATCTAGTATTTCGCTTAAATTCGTAAAATCTAGATACGAAAGAGAGAAGCCCATTAAAATAATTACCATGAAAATATTTATAGAAAAAGCACAGGGAAGCTACGTCACTGTGGTGAGAAAGTGACTGAAGCCAAGATGCCAGGTCAGAACTAATAACAGTGCAGATTTTTCTTTGGATTTTTATCTAGAATCTCTAATTATATAGCAGAAGATCTAGACCAAATATGACAGCAATTTTCAAAGCAAGGTTGAATGGTAGAAATATGAATGTGTATGATAGATACTGGTGGGGAAAATTCTCTAGCACGACACAATAAACCAATTTTTCCTAGTGCCATAACTAGCAATTGATTCAATTAAAGTCTACAAAAATAATGTCCAGCACTCTTCCGGAAAAGAGATATTGCCTGACGAAACTGGACTAGAAGGTAATCTGAGGCAATAATGCCGGCAGATCGACAATTTAATCTCAGGTAGAATGCAAAGATACTTTTATCCTTATCAGAGGTGCAGAATCCATATGCAAATAATTCTATAATTTTATCAGTTTCTCTATAAATTCTTTTGTTGTTGTTAATAATGATGAATATTTATCAGAAGCCACGAGAGTTATGTTTGTTGCATCATCGGGAGATTTATCATTATTATGATTATTATTAGTGGCTGATAGCAGCTCCTTGGCTCAGAATAGAAAATATTTCTGAATTTGGCAGCTTCATTCTAACAAAGATTGGAATCTGGTACAAAAGAAAGATCTATTGCATCGATGTCTAAGGTGCAGTCTGCTGTACACACTAATGATCGGCAAGAATTGTCATCTCGAATGCAGAGAACAAAATTATTGTTGAGATAAAATGATTTGGAATTATCCCAGACACGATTACAAGACGAAAATTTCAATCTGGAAAGGTGTTTTCGTTTCGGTATAATTCCTTTCGACTTTTTTTTATACAAAGCCCAAGAGCCACTCGAGGTAGAAGGTTACAGAGTAAGAGGCACAGTTTATGGGGTTAATGTGTGCGGGATGACGTGCACCTACTGTAGAGCAATAATTAATCTGCCCGTTTTGCAAATCTATTTATTGGACAATTAATACGAATTTTATTGAGTGCAATCCACTGATTTTTCACCTATGAAACGGTTGTACTGTTAAAACAAACTTCCCGATCAGTACAATTTTAACCTGTTCAAATCTACAGTAAGCTGTTATCTTCCCTGCATATCTCCATAAACTGTGCCTCTTACTCTTCTTTGGGTGGCTCTTGGGTTTTGAACATCATTGTCGAAAAAAAAAAAAAATAAATAAATAAAATCACATTTTTACCCTGAGGATAATCTAAGCTAAGATAGCCACAGGTTTGAACAACTGTTTCAATGATAAAATATTTTCCCAGTCGTACACCCACCATCACAAAACTTCTGTGATGAAAGAAAACCAAAAAGCGCTTTTCATTGTATTGATAGGATTGCGTCTCTAGGGTGGCATTGTTTTTCGATGATGGTTTTTGTGAGTCGGTGGGAATAATGTCGATTTTTTTTCGTTTTTTTTTTTCAAATCTCGCGTTCTCATTCATCATTTTGGGTCAAGTCTTTGTTTTTGCTTAATTTTTAAATATATTTAGCATATTTAGTATCCTAAATTTTCAGAAATTTTACTGATATTTTTTTTTAAAATTATTATTAAGGCTTTTCGACATAACGCTCACCAACGTGTAAAGAGGCGACACTAAAAATAGCACCGATGAAGCACAAAGCATACATATAGACACAACCTTTTCAATCCACAAAATATTGTTTGTTAATGGCTGAATAAAAGTCGAAAATACCACGTCGAATTTTCCCTGGAAGCCAGAACAATGGTCCCTAACATAGAAAAGTTAAAATAACTTAAAGCTTCATTGTTTCTCAAACGAACCGGCATAAATGACAAATTTTTGGCCAAATAGACCCAATTTAACTCATGAATTTGCATATAGACTCCTGAATGTGCATGTATACAAATTTAAACATAATTTGTTTGCAAATTTTGATTGTTTTCTGTATCAACACTCGTATTTGAAGGATTTATGGTTGATTTACAGCATAGCTTCTAGGACCATTATTATTATTATCATTGATGCTCTAAAATTTTAACCCTGTGGCAGACAAAAGCAGTCTGCCACGGGGCTAAAAATTTAAATCATCAAGTGATAGTAATAATGGTCCTAGAAGGTATGTGGTACATTAACCATTAGCTTAAAAATATTCTGAATGCCAACTGACATGGGTTTTCTTTTGCCAACCAGATTATTAAATTTTTAGGGTTATTCTCATTAACTACTACGACTAATAATATTGTTACGAATAATAATAACATCCTTATTAAGAAAAACAACAAGAATTTACACAGCATCTGGCAGAATGACGGGGAGATTTGCACATAGAATTGATACTCTGTTAAAGATACAAATATCCAAGTACTCGAACCGGAATCAATGTCTCACTCTGCCGACACTTCCATTTCAAATCGGATTAAATTCTAGTCCAGTCGCCTCAGGCAATACCTTTTTTCAAGGCGTGAAAAGTGGATGTCAAAGTTAATCCTTAATACTTAGGCGTACTCCATTAGGAAAAAGTGCCGAGTGAAATGGATCAATTTTTGACTTAAATCACAAATACGCGTGCGTTTCCCATGTTAAAAAAAGTCTTCTGCATTCTTGACAAGTTGACAACAGTGCCAGATTACTTTTATTCTGACTTTAAGCTGTGATCAAAGCGTAGTAGCTGTTCTAATTTCCTCTGTTGTATTTATGCTTTTAGGCAGTACTTAATAAACTTACATCAGTTTGGTGTAAGACCATAAAAAGTGAACTCCTATAGCTGTACTAATCCTGCTAAACCTTGCTCCAAAACGAGAGGCTTTTTAATTTGCTATCCAGTACGACGTGTTATCCAAAACTTCGAAGAACTTTAATTGATCAATTTGTCTATCTGATCTGTCAAGTTACCCAACGTTTTTCGCGCCTTCGATATCAGAAATACAATTTCCTTACACGCCTTCAAACGTATTTGAGTACACACGCAAATCAATGCACACGTTCCTATTATGTACGCGCCCGTATGTGAAGAAATAAAAGAGTTGCGAGGGAGTAGATGAAGTCTGAGAGAGATATATATATATATGGAGTGATTTTAGATAATTGAGCTTCTGACTGCCTTTTAGGCCCTTTTACGATTATTTAATAAAGCTAATAATATTTAGAGAAGACACTGAGAACATCCCAGTTGCGACAATTTGCTGGGCTAAACTTTTAAGTGGTGCATGTGAGATCATCATTATCTTTTGTCCGTTGTAACATTTTTAGGTTCGCATCTATTACATTTCGTAGTCTTTCTCCTGATATACAAATATTGGTTCACTAATGCCTTCTTGGTTCTGCGGGTAGTGTAGCGGTTATCGACGTGGAAAGTGGAGTCGGCGGTCCGTTTTCAAATTCCAGCTGATTCGGTTGTATTCACTTTTGCACAAATGCTCTTGGGAAATATATGAATCCACATCTTTGTGCCAACAGCAATGTGTTAAATAACGGTGTTCTCTAGCCTTGGGTTGTAACCAATCTACGAAAGGGAATCATGTGAATTCAAAATCCTGTGACGGAAACAGGAATCAATTACACTCTTCCCACTCTCCCAAAAAAGACAAGAGAGTTTACATTTAAGGAATCGGAACATGTCCTGAAGGTATATGCCATTAAAAAAAAGTTTTCTCGATAAGTTTTGTCTTTAATCGCAAGCTCGCCTAATTCAAGAGATCAAGATTATAGGGGATCATCCTCTAGGGATTCGGTTACACAAAGCAAAAGTTCTGAGGAAGAAGTTGACTGAAAGGAATTTGTTCCTTATCAAAAGAAAAACGAAAGGAAATAAGGATCCTAGCAGTAAAGGTCTGATCTGGTGGAACTAAGCAATGTAACTCGTCCGAACATCTGCCATGGCAATAGCGATAGAGGCTAGCAACGTTTCGTCTGTGAGATAATGGTCACAGGAGGGAGAATAATTCATCACCCACAAGCCGTCGTGAGATATAAATTACTTTTACGGCGATAAATCCCAAATATGTGGCTTACCTAAATATTGATAACACTACCAAATGTGCACAAGTGGGTTTGAAATGCGATCGTAAACTCAATTAATTCAAATCACTGCGTATATCTCTTTCAGATTCCAGTTATTCTCTCACAATTCTATTCTCCCTTCAAATATATGTGAAAACAATACAAGTGTGCGCATTGATTAGCGTGTAAATGTGTTTAAAAGCGTGTACAGAAATATATATATTTGTACTATGGAAACAAACAAAAAAATAGAAAATGATATCCTCTTATTTTTTTATGAGGTGCGTGAAATGTGCGGCGAGAAACGAAACTTGACTGATCAGGTACACAAATTAATGTTAAGATACTTCGAAATCTTGGATAATACGTCGTACTGGAAAGCATATTGGAAAGCCTCTCACTCTGGCCTTGTACCATACTAACGTAAATTTATTAAGTACTGTCCCAAACCATAAACACATCAGAAGTATTGGAACAGATACTACGCTTTGACCACAACAGTAGTCTGAGTAAAATTTATCTGATGTTGTGTTCAACCAAGCGTCCATCTCAACCAGAATGCGACATAAGACCTTTTTAACTTGTGATCCCAGAGTCCAAAAATGGTCCACTCTGCTCGGCATTTCGCATTTAACCTTGAACCAGGAGAATCATCTCCAAAGGATACTGATAATCTGACTCAAGGTAAGAGTGCCACCGGAGCCGAGGTCAAGCGCACTTATCAGAATTACCGATTCCACATGCAAATAATCCCGTCATTTTGTCAGGTACTGTGTAAATTCTTATTGTCTTTCTTAATAAGCATGTTGTTGTTGTTGTTGTTGTTGTTGTTGTTGTTGTTGTTGTTGTTGTTGTTGTTGTTGTTGTTGTTGTTGTTGTTGTTGTTGTTGTTGTTGTTGTTGTTGTTGTTGTTGTTGTTGTTGTTGTTGTTGTTGTTGTTGTTGTTGTGTTGTTGTTGTTGTTGTTGTTGTTGTTGTTGTTTTGGTGTTGTTGTTGTTGTTTTGGTGTTGGTGTTGTTGTTGTTGTGTTGTTGTTGTTGTTGTTGTTGTTGTTGTTGTTGTTGTTGTTGTTGTTGTTGCTGCTGCTGCTGCTGCTGTTGTTGTTGTTGCTGCGGCGGCGGCGGCGGCGGTGGTGGTGGTGGTTTTTTTTTTTTTTTGACCTTGCTTTGCTAAGTCCGAGTTACTCCCAAGTCTCAAGTAGAGACTTCAAGAAGATGCAAATTGATGAGGATGCATTCAAATGTACTTATATTCAATTGCATGGAGAGAAATCTATGGAAGATGTGAGAAATACCCATGAGTATGATTTTTTGTAATCCACGTATTTTCTGGCTGCTTGGATCCACGGATTTATTTGCATCTTTTGATATCATAGAGTCCCAAATACCAACAGATAATACGGCTGTCTTGAGATGCAACATTCTATTGATTTCTCTTTTCTCTTTCTACTGATTTTTTTTGTTTTTAAAGGTGTAATTTGTCGACTGTGGTAGCAAAATCTATCAGGAAATATGTTTTTTTCGACATAATTTTTCACAATTGATTTGCCTAGAATTCTCTGTAAATCTGAACGCTGAAATTCCATCAATCTGTACAACTTGTGGTGGCTTATGTTTCCATTAATTCATTGCGAGGGGGAGGGTTGAATGCACGCCATATTGAACAATTTATGTACTGAGTAGGACTATCAGGTTATTGTAAGTACTTTGTTTGTGCTATTATTATTATTATTATTATTATTATTATTTGTTGTTATTATTATTATTATTATTTGTTGTTGCTGTTCCTGGGCTCAGAATAGGAAATGTTACTGAAATTAGTGGCATCAATCTAAGACTGGAATCTGGTTTAAAAGGAAGAGAGATGAATACAAGAATATATAATATGCCGTAACAATCAGGGGTGGGGGTTAGTGAACTAGATTAGAAAGCTATTATTTCTGCACAGTCGATAGTCACTGGGCTCCCCACAATTGAGACTATGTGCTAAAGTAAGACAAGGTTAGTAAATACATAACATCTAGTGCTTTTAAGTATAAAAAATTAAGAGATCAGCCGATTCCGCCATCTTGGTTTCAACCTTTTGGTATTTCAGGCGATTTCGGTCAATTGATTTTCTAACACTTTATTTTATTTTTTAAAATTTAATGAACGCTACTAAATTATTTAAAAATAAATAAGCGCATGACGTGAAGTGCGATAGAAGGTGAGGGGGGCGTGGGAAGAGAAAAGTAAGGGTATAGGGGTGGGGGTTAAATGAAATGTATGTACATTCTTTTTATCGTAATTCATCTGATCTGAAAAAAAAGAAATTTTTAGTAGGTATGCAATGGGTCATAATTTCCACTCTCTCATTCAAAAATATTTTTTGGTCTAAAAATGTTATATAACTAAATTTTCTCCTTTACAAAGGTTGCAGATATTACTATAATTGTTGTAAGGCTTGTTTTTTTAATTTTCCAGTTTTTTTTTTCTTTTAATTTTTACACATGGTTAGCTAGTCGAGTAAATTTCCTAAAACTTTCTACCTTGAAAGATGACTTGGGTTTATATCACCTTTAATTTACCTTCAGTCCATCCTATGTATATTTTTCTAGCCATTTGTATCTATTACATCTACTTTGTAAATTGCTGCTTCAGTTTTGCAAACTTCATCTAATGGACATCTACTTTTGTAAATATAACACCTGAACAAATGGACATAATTTTACATTGCCGTAAATCAATTTTATTCCACAATGGAGAAGCTTGGATTAAAAAATCAAAAAAAGAATGGCTTTGATATACCACAAGATTTGTTTGATGGTTCTAAGTTTTCAGAATTAATCGGCCTACATATCTTATATGAAATTAACAAATTGTACATATAAACAACGACGGCCTATATAGGGATGATGGGTTGATGGTAGTGCCAGGCAACAAAAGAACAAATGACAATATAAGAAAAGGGCTTTTCAATCTCTTCAAAAGCCTCGACTTTGAAATAGAAGTTGATATGAAAAAAAAATTGTCAAATATTTGGATATAGAATTAAATCTACAAACTGGCAGTTTCTCCGCATACATGAAACCCAACACAAAATTAAAATATGTGAATGTTAGATCCAACCATATTGTAAGTATAATAAAGCACATCCCGAAAGGAATAGAGTCCACGTATCTAAAAATTCCTCTAATAAAATAATTTTCGAAGATAAAAAAAAAGAATATGAAAAGACGAGGGTCATAAAACCAAACTGAAATTTAAACCTCAAATAAAACAACAAATGAAGAACAATTCGAGGGAAAGAAAAAAATATTATTTGGTTTAACCCCCACTTTTAAATTAGAGGTCAAGTGTAAAATCGAGAAAATATTTTTCAACTTACCCAAATAATTCCGGATTATATAAAATATTTAATAAAAACATAGTTAAATTAAGCTGCAGCTCTACTAGCAATTTAGAAACTACAATAAAAAGACAAAACGCCAGAAATTTCAAATCTAACGTTACATCGTTAACAGTGATATGTGCAACTGTAGAAATAAAAGTAGATGTCCATTAAATGGATTTTGCAAAATTGAAACAAATAGCCAGAAAAATATAGATAGGGTATACTGAAGGTAATTTTAACAGGTGGTATAATCCCAAGTCATCTTTCAAACTAGAAAGTCTGAGGAATTCTACTAGACTATCCAAACATGTGTGGAAACAAAGAAAAAATAAAAAAAGATTCGATTTTAATTTAAAAAAAACCTAAACCTTACTACAACCATAGTAATATTTGAAATCTTTTTTACAAGAAAAGTCACCGATAATAACATTTAAAGACCAAAAAATATTTTTGATTGAAAGATCCAAAATTATGACCCGTTTCATACATACTAAAAATTTCCATTTGAGCACATATAAACAAAGATAACACAGTATGTATTTAAAGTCCCATTGATACATTTTCAATACCCTTGCTTTTCTTCTCCTCCTGCCCTCTTCTTCTATCACACTTCACGTCGTGCACTTATTTTTTTTTTGAAATATTATAGCGTTCATTAAATTAAAAAACCATAAAGCGTTAGAAAATCAATTGACCGAAATCTCTTGAAGATACTGAAAGTTTAAAACCAAGGTAAGAATCGGCTGATCTCCCAATTTTATATATATATATATATATATATATATATATATATATATATAGTTTATGAAAAATTTGGTAATCCATATGGGTAGACCCAAAGAGGATAAAATCCAGAGAGTTCAATGTAAATCCAGTGCAAATAATTTAAATAAAAACAGACCACTTTAAGGTTCCATGTAATAAATTATTTCACCACAGCCTTTTTAAAGGACTGCGGATCATCAGACTTTACTTCCAAAGGTTGAAACGAAAAATGAAAAGAAATTTACTCATTCTATATATATATATATATATATATATATTTACACATTATATATATATATATATTACATGAATCATTCATACATAAAACAGATTAGTGAAGTTAATGATATAAATGGCGAGAATACATCTTCGTAAACAAATTTATTAAAATTATATTAACCCACGAACCTCTAGATGAATGTTGTGCTCCCTGTTTTTAATAAATTCAACTTATATAAGGTCTTTTTTTGCAAGTATTTTCATACTGACATCATCTGGCATGGGAATTGATATATGTATAATGCTTAAAGTCATATCACTTTGAAATACCGTTTCGTGTATGAAGCAACGTCAAGGCTGGTCAGTACTTAGATGAATAACAGCATGATTACACTAGGTACTGTAAGTCTGGATGTGCGTATGGTGTAATAGATAATAACTTTGAATTTTAAATCGGAGAGTCGATTTCCAGTTCCATTCGGGGTCGTTATATTCACTTACGCGCAAATACTCTTGTAAAAAGGTACGAGCCTATCTCTTCTTGTGGATTAATTACGAGCAGTTGTATCAGTAAATCTCTTAAATCTCTTAAATTCCTCACAAATAACCTGTAAAAGGTTGATAAGCAGTATAAAATCTTTCAATCAATCCATCCATCAATCAATCAATATATATATATATATATATATATGGTGAACTCTCCGTGGTATTCAACTTATGAGGGTCAGGAACCGACAGGCAGACACCAGCACATGATTTGATTATAGTAGTGAAGGTTTTTTTTACTTAACCACATTTTTGAAGGGCTAAATACAGAGACCTGATCCACTACGTGTGATTAGGTCCCCAAACAACCTTCGACAGCTTTTGAATTCATAGTTGTCCTTCTCCTAGACCAGTTGCCATCCAAGGCTATAGAACCCAGTCTGTCCTGCTATTTATCTATAGCTGGAGGGAGAAGAAGAGGATTCATATCTTTCCTAAGGGTATAACAAGTAAGTGAACGTAATGGATTCGACTGGAATTCGAACTTGGTTCTCCCAGTCCTCAGTTCGTGCCGCTACCCACCATGTGTATATATATATATATATATATATATATATATATATATATATATATATATATACGTAACAGGGGCTTATTTGTTACTGCCCGAGACCTCGAAGGAGCTAAGTTTTGTTTGATGAGGGAATGAGGTGCTGCATAGCCTCTAAAAACTTTGGCTCATGTCATTTACTGGCGTCTCTGTAAAGGGTACTAAATAAGTGCAAGGTATCTATACCTCTTCAATAGATTTGAGGTGTTATCGTCCTCTGGTGACTGTTTTTCCCATAAATCCTCCTCAAACTCTACTCTTGACTCATCTGGAGTATCCCTGTCTAACTTCCCACTTAGAACTGATTCTCTGTTGATTGATATGCATATAACCCCTTCTATGGTTTCTATCATCTCCAACCTATATCCCTACATACCTGATAAGTATCCCTGTAATAATCGTTAAGAAGTGTTCTCCCGAACTAGCTCCAGATCTCATTAAACTGTATAATAAATGCCTCGTTGTCTCTTGCTTTACTGCTTGCTAGAAATCATCGTCTGTTGTTCAGTTCTTAAGAATACTGGTGAACTATCTAACCCTTCCAACTATTGGCCTATTAGCCTTCTACCTCTTATAGGCCCTAATCAATGCTGAATTGGTTGATCATCTCTCACCACAGGGCCTTTTGCTTATATAATATCGATAATTGCAGAAAGAGTCTATCATACTCGAGACAAAAACGGTGAAGTCCGGGCTGTAGCAATGGTCATCTCAAAAGCCATTGACAGAGTCTGGTGTTCAGGTCTTCTCCACAAGCTGAAAAGTTATGGTATCTCAGGGCTGATCCAGTCTTTCCTGTCAAATCATAAAATGAAACATGTCCTGAACAGTCACTCATCTACATCCTTTCATACTAACATGGGTTCCATCCTTAATCCTAAACTGTTTTTAATCTTCATAAACGACCTCCCCGATGACATCAGCTCTCAACTTGGCATCTACGCTGACTACACTACCATTTACTCCAGCTTCGAGTGTAAAGCAGATCAGTACCACAAGGTTAAAATGGCAGCTGCTGTCCAAAACGACATCAAGACCATCGTTAACTGGGGCAAAAGATGACATTCTCTCTATTAATCATCTGAGAGACCCCTCATTGCTTGCCATCAGCATGGCTGATGTTATCGTCTGGGAAAGTGACTCGCTGAGATCTCATCAATTTGCACTTGAGCTAGCTAGATGTAGCCATAACTTCTGTACTGAGATTTTATTTTCTCGCACATCTCGTCTGTGGAACTCCCTTTCAGCCACATACTTTCCAGCCAAATTTAATTGTAAAAATTTAAATACAATGTCAATTGCTATCTACTGTCCTCCTGGTTGCCTTTCTCTTTTCCACCTCATTATTATGTTTCTGTTCCTAATTCTTCTACACCATGTAACTCCTTGCGTGTTAGTGGCTGTATTGCCTTGCTTGGGGTGATACATATATATATATATATATATATATATATATATATATGGGTGTTCACTTCAGTGTCCACTTTTATATTTACATACGCTATATCGCTGATATTGAGCACTTAAACCCATAAATATATCATACCATAAAACTATATTTTATCATATATATATGTGTATGTATGTGTTTGAGTATGTACTTGCGTGTGTTTGTGTTTGCGCGTGTGTGTGTGTACCTCCGTGTTTGTGCGTATACAAATCCCTGAAGTGATTTAACACACACACACATATATATATATATATATATATATATATATATATATATATATATATATATATATATATAATGTGTTACTTACAAGTCAACACAGATGTGTATTTGTGTCTGTATAGTGCATGTATATATGAAGTTTTGAGACACACTCATACATGTAAAGTCTGGAGTCCCATATCAATCTATGGACGTTACTGGTGTGCGGACGAGTGAATTCTAATTGCCAAGAGGGGAAAAAACACGTATAGGTGAAAGGCGAGAGAAAAAGTCCGAGAAAGATGCAAGAAAAGAAAAGAAAGAGTTAGAATGAGTAAATGAAAGTGGAATTGTCCCAAAGAATAGAAGAAAGAAAGACAAACGGAAAATGGTAAGAGAGAAGGAGCCGATTTAATCCTTTAGAATAAGCAAAGAATCTTAAAGATTCGTTTCCCAAATAAGAGAAACCATTCATAAACATTGGTGAGCATTTCAGTAAAGTATGAGTCATAGAAGTGTTATAGAATCATATAACGAACGTCTTTCTGTGTTGTTTACCGACTGCTAGTGTCATTTGATTGAGATACTTTCATAAAGGAACAAGAACCCTTACCCAGCGACCTACATTACCGCAGTTCTGACAACAATATATTGAATGTCGGAGGGAAAGCAATTCAATCCAAGACTATATATATATATATATATATATATATATATATATATTAGTACCTCTAAAGATACGCTAAAAAAATGAGCAAACATGATTAAAAAATTCCCTAAATTTAATAGAAACAAAGTTTTATCGTCAGAATATTTGTCATGATTAAGAGGAAAGACCAAAGGATATTTTTTTTTTAATAAATTACAATTTTGAACAAAATTTTTAACCAAAATTTTGGGTTTTTTTACGTCAGCGAGTGATCATAAATTCGTATAGGAAATTTTAACATCTTTTTGCGGTAAAAAACATTGGGTTGAAAATTCTCGCTAAAATCAAGTAAGTATCGGATTTTTATGAAACTTTTAGGGCTTACTCACAAATGAATGAAATTATTTTCGAAATATTTCTTTTGGGGAAAATCTCACTAAAAACATTTTTTGCAGCTGTTACCCTTCCCCCCACTTATTTAATTTTATGAAATTTCAAGTAATTCATTTTTGGCTTAATATTTATATTAGTTATAAGCAAAACACCTTGAGTTATTTAAATCATCATTTTTTTATAAAACAGGGCCCTCAGTTAGCGAAAATCTGCTCTGAATCGTAAAATAAGAAATGAAATAAAACTAAGACATTATTTAATTAGGATAGTTTTTAATTTATGAATAAGATATATTGTAGACATTATTATTGACATTATTGACTCTAATGTTGTCGATGAATAATGAATTTTTACAATTATTTTCATTTAAAAAAAAAAGTTAATTAGAACAATTCATAAAGTTTTACATATTACAATATTCTGTATTAATTTGTACGAGTTAGGTGATATTGTTATTAAGTAAAAACTATATTTATTAATCATAAATCGAAAAGCTTTCATCAAACACCGATATTTTTTAAAAGAATTTGGAATTTTTTTTGGTGTCTATATAAACGTGCCAATTTTTGTAAATATGGGCGTCTATACACAACATTATCAGAAAATAAGAGCGATAACTATAGCAAATTTAATGCCAAGTACTTAAAAAATCAATAAAAACATTAGATTACGGAGAATATTTTCTTAAATCTTTAAGATTACTGGGTAGTTAAAATTTATATAAAAAAGGTGATCACTTTATATTCGATAAATAGTTTTTATAGATATGTCCCCCGGCCAAAAAAAAAAAAAAAAAATCAGTTAAATTTCTAGTTGTCAATAAAGCTGCCAGACTTAATAAAGTTTTCAGCACCTTAAATAAACACCTACTTTGTTTTAAAAATGTCTTTCTGGGATATTTCAAACAAAAACAAAGTAGTATTTGCTTCAAATCAGATTAATTAAACTTTAAATCAGTTAGTATTCCTAAAATAATGTTTCAGAAAAGGTATATTTTATTTTCGAAATAGAATTACATTGTGCAAACAGATTGGCTAAAATCAGTGATTTTTAGCGATTTCAAAAGAAAAACAAACAAAACTCCTTCCAGTAAATTTAAAATTAGTTTTTGAATTACAGCAAAGCAATTTGCAGATTGGAAATATAAAAGTTAATATATAAGCTTGAAATTAAAACGAAGATAAAAGCTTCAAGAAAGATTTTTCATTTTGAAAAATTAATTTAAAACCTTAGGGATCGCTTTTCTTTGGAGATACCTATACATACAAACACACACACAGATATATATATATATATATATATATATATATATATATATATATAGCTTGTAAAACTGAAAAAGACCTTATGAAACTGGAATTTATAAACAGGGATCATATCATTCATATACAGGTTCGGAGTTAGTGTATCGTATTGAAATTGTTTGCGAAGATGTATTCTCGCCATTTAAATCATTAACCTCTATATTTGGTTTTTGTATGAATGATTCATGTAATTATAAATTAAAATTGCACCTATAATCGAAATTAAAATAACTGATCCAACGTGCAACTTTCGGATAATAAGTGTGACATTCCTGTAATTATTGAACAATATAGTTCATGCCACATTGACGGAAAACCTACCAGTACAAAAGAATTGTCTTATTACTATATTTGTACAAAAACGCACAACCTCAAAATTTAAAATTCAAACTCAGCGTTGCGACCGCACGTTCCAAAACAATAACACATTTCTCATAGCATTTTTTCGGATTACATCTCTATTTTCGTTGTCCTCTTATTACCGAGAAGTAAAAACAAGAACAAAATCTATTTCCATACCTGAGGATGTCTGTAGGAACAGACGAAAGCTTGTAAAAACTGAAAAAGACCTTATGAAACTGGAATGTATAAACAGGGATCATATCATTCATATACAGGTTCGGGGTTAGTGTACTTTATTAAAATTGTTTGCAAAGATGTATTCTCGCCATTTAAATCAACTTCATTATTTGTTTTTTATATGAATGATTCATGTAATTATATATATACATATATATAAATATATATATGTGTGTGTGTAGTGAGAGAGAGAGATAAACTCATTGAATCTCACGGTAGCTTCCAGTGGGAAGTATGGCACTCCAACTCACATTAACACAAGTCGTTGCTGCTGTGGTTCGCGTAGCAAGTACACAGATTTTGGCTGGATCAAGTTGCTAACTCCATACCAATCAGGTTTAGAATTCAAAGTTGTCTTTCTCCTAGGCTGGTTGCCATCTGAGGCTAAAGAGCCTAGCACGCCCTGATATTTATCCATAGCTGGAGGAGAAAAGAGATGTATTCATAACTTTCCCAAGAGTAAATAAATAAAACAGGTAAAAGTTTATCTTATCGTGACGAGTATTTCTGAAAAAAATCAGAAAATAAGTCATTTGAACTTTTATTTATCTATTAACTATTTTTGGTTTACTTTTGTATTAATATTGAGCACTTTATTTATTTGCTCGCCTTTAAATGTACCAACCCGCCGGTAATTTACTTGTTGACGCTAACGATTTTTGTTATTAGACACACACACACACGCTCGCACACACATACACAGAGTGCGGTAGAAATACCTCCCACATTTTAAACTGACACCTATATGGAGTTAGTGAACTTCATCGATCTAATGTCTTACCATTTGTTTTCAGTTGCCAGTTTTTATCGACTTTTTGAAAATGCAAAAGGTTTGACGTAAATACTCTTTTTCTCTCGCTTCTGATTAGTTAAAACGTGTTTTTTTAAAATCACGTGGTGTGTTCTTTACGACGTCTGCGTTTGAAATCACGTGAATTTTTACTACCTTGAACTCATATTAACCCTCTATAGAGGAGAAATAGGATGTGTTTTTCATCGTAAGACTAAATACATGATAAAACAGACCCAGGCAATTCGAACTAGAAAAATAAATAAATAAATCTGATTTGAATTGACATTTTTTGTCAATAAATGTGATTCGATATCTCAATCTTTTCTCCTTTTTTTATAATCATCTCTATCTATAAAAGGCAGGATGTGTGTGTGTGTGTGTGTGTGTGTGTGTGTGTGTGTGTGTGTGTGTGTGTGTGTGTGTGTGTGTGTGTAACGAATGCACGGCCGCAATTTTCGACGGATTTGCACCAAAATTTACATGCACATGCTCCAAGTTAGCGGGATAGTCAAGTCCGACTTTGCATTTCCCAACTCCCATCGATAGTGGAAATAATCGATTTTTTCATGCTTCTACGGCAGTTTTCATGTAGTTTGCGGCCATTTTCTACTGGCCAGAGTGAGAGCCTATAGCTGGCTGCCACGAATAGGCAGGAAGATTCTATTGGCCAGCGTGAGAGCCAACAGCTGACTGACACGAATGTTAACTAGCATGCTAGCATGCAAAAAAAAATCGATAGCTGCATTCGTCACAAGTGGGAAAAATTTTAATCTGCATGGCACTTTACTCCAATTGGCTCATTCACTTGATTCTGATTCCGCAGAACTGGGTTGGGCGTGAAAAAGTATTTGTTGTTAATATTCTTTTTTCATTTGGTTTTTCCAGTTACGAGTCCTTTTTTAAAGCTAATCGTTTTGTGTTCATTTTGTTTAGTTTTTTTCTTAACAGATTTAATGTTTAGTAAAGAGCTTCGAAAAAAATCACAGTGTGAGATAGGCAAGAAGTAAGGCATGTAGCAACATCAGCACGGAAAAGGGCACTCCTTTAAAGGCAAGGAAGGGCAAAAATATTTTAAGTCAAGTGATAGCGATTACTGTATGAGTCGTACGATTTTTGAATCAAACACGGGCAACGCCGGGCCATGCTTCTAGTTTTACTTTAAATGCAATGCCAATTGTCATATTCTGTCTCCTTAATTGTTGTCTCCCCTTCTTAATTTCTTTTTTTCTAACTTATGATATTTAAATCAATTTCGGTTGTAAAATGATGAGACTTAGTTGCTAATCTAATACCACGCTTAAATTCGTAAAGTCGATCTACAAAAGAGTTGCGTGCTACTCCCGAGGTGTAATTGGGGACCCCGAGCAGTGCTTTGTGACCCTCGTTATCTTATCAGCATTTTCTTTTTTTTCTACCTAGATTTATATACGTTAAAAATTAATCTAAGCACAACTGACTATTAAAGAATGAAATATTATGACGTCGTTCTGGCTTCTCTTTTTTCGTTCAAATCCGTGAATTAGTTTTGCCATGCTAAGTCTCGGAAAAAAAAATCACTGTATAAAATTCATTGTTTTTTTATTCATGTGCTAAAATTATTCAACTTCAAGAAAAATCTCAAGCAGCGGTTATAAATTACTGGGAAATATTGTTGATTTATTTAAGATGGAATTGATCTAAATTGACAAATCCATCATTTGTATTTAGATACATCGCATTCATTTTTGAATTTTTCTGGTTGAATTGTTCACCTATATTACATATGATCTATTCTTGTACATAAGTAGTGTACAGTAATCTTTTTATATTTTATATGATTGCTAGCTTATGAAAATTGTGATGTAATAGAGACGAGGGCCGTATCATGGATTCGGGCAAATGAAACCAATACACAAGCCCTGGTAATCAGAATAATTACGATGAAAATATTTATAGAAAAGTATTATAGAAACATTGTATTGTGAAAACACTGATATACATAATAAAATCTGACATAGTGAATGTACAAAAACGCAGAAAGTCCTTAAAATCTTTCCTAGTCGCACAGCTTAAGCATTTTATTGGTAAACTTTATTATAAAACTCAAAGTAAAGTGAATTTAAGCGCACTACTGGATTGGCGGCTAGGTCTCATCATTTTACATTTGAAATGTCTAAATGTAACCGTAAATTCTATGCTAAGAGTTTCTTTTCTTGTAAATTACCGCGTGTGGGACTATCTTTCCGCTTTTTGCTTTACAGTCAAAAATTTAAATGCAGTGTTAATCGTTATCTTCTGTCTTCTTAATTCCTGTTCTTTTATTGTTCTCTCTTTTTAATAATATTTTTCTTTTTCTCTCACACTTAGTATCCCCTTACGACTTAGTGGTCTTATTGCCTTGCTTGATGTGAAGTGATTAAAAACAAAAAGTTGAAGCTGTTTGAAAGCCATCGAGGACTGTGCTAGCATGAAGTCACAAGCCTCTTCACCTAATGTGCAGATAAAAGCTATTTTAGGGCTGGTTGTTTACCTAATCTAGAGATGGTGTCATGATAAAAGGACCCACCCATCCTCACCACTCGAGGAGATATACAGGCTTAAGAAACTCACAATGACTGAAATGTAAAAATTATTCATGCAGGTTATTAGAGAAATTAAGGTCATGAATAAAATCTGTAACATTAATTCTGGCTAACTCCGTATAAGAAATGGTTTGACGCATGCCCAGGAGATTTTTTTCTGTTTTTCATGTGGCGGGAGATTAAAACGAGAACAAGAGCAACGAAGATTTAATAGAATCGAACAAAGAACATTTTTCCAGATGATTATTGTCTTTTTGAAATTAATAAATATGAATGATTATAAATTCGGAAATTAAAACCGAAAATGAAATATATTTTTATTCTTTTTATTGAAGTCTGCATTATTAAAATAAGTAAATTAATTATTACTTTGTTCTTAATTTTAGAAGAAGAAAGCAGAATGTTTAATTTCATTTTGTCATCAATGCTAATACTCAGCTAGAATTTGATTTTTACCTTGAATCAAAATGAAGTATCTGCCCGCTTCTCCATTTTATTGCACAAGAAATAAGTTAGGTTTTCTGAACAATAAACCTTATATAGAATTATAATAGGAAAGTAATTGAAAAAAGAAAAAGGAAAGGAGAAAAGGTGTGAATGAGAAGGTAAGAAAGCTAGATTAAAATAGAAAGAAATCAAGAGCTGAAAGGAACACACACACATTCTCTCTCTCTCTCTCTCTCTCTCTCTCTCACACACACACACACACACACACACACACACATAGGATTAATACAAATATAAAATTTGTTACTGAGTTGATTGATGCTACCTTCAACATCACGACTTTTCGAAGATGGATTCTCCAACAAAACGCTCCGTCCACTCGCCAGGGGATATCAGCAATTCCATGCAACGTTTATTTCTTTGTATTTTCTTTCTACACACACACACACACACACACACACACACACACACACACACACACACACACACACACAATACACACACATACACACACACACACACACACACACACACATGACATACAAATATATATGGTGTGTGTGCGTGAAAATGTAACAAACAAAGTGTAGACGAAAGAATAAACGCTGCATGGTGACTCAGTTTGACACTTCAAACAATTTCAGACCAAACGCTCTATCACCAATAGTGCCCACTACTTCCACATAAATAAAGCAAAATTTAAACAACACACACACATACACGTATATATATATATATATATATATATATATATTCCTTATTTTAGGATATTACATCGAAAAAGATGTGAAAATAACTACGCAATTTCGATGTGTATCAACGCATCTCATCAGGCGATTGTAAATTACTGGCGAGTGATTGGAAATTGAGTGAAAATTCTACCACGAGTTTACTGAAGCCATATGAGTGAAAATGGGTAGATGGATTCTGTTGAAAGGTTATCAATGGTTGTGCTCTCACAAAATTACAAGTCAATCATGACCGAGGCTTTGAGTGCATTGGCTTTGTTTAAACTGTTGACAAAGCTAGAAGACGCGCTTGCTCCCAGAAAGTGTAACCAGTATCTCCTTGTCATAGTTGCAATATAAACCATAAGTGGGCTCTGTGGCTGTTGAAAAACACAAGTGTGCCTGAGCTGGCGTCTGACACATTGATTAAAACACCATTAAATAAAAAGAACAGTAAAAAAAAAAAAAAAAAAAAAACAAGCAGACAGTAGATAGCGATTGACATCCCATTTAAATTTTGGAAGATATTGACTGGGGAATAAGAAGCCGGAAGAGAGTTAATAAAGTCATTGTAGCAAAGAGGAAAGTTCATCAGAACTATTACCATGAGATTATTTATAGAAACGACACAGGGAAGCTACGTTATAGCAGTGGGAAACTGACTGAAGCCGAGTTGCCAGGTCAAGACCCAAGAAAATGCAGATTATTCTTTTGATTTTTATCAAGAATCTCTAAATATATAGCAGGAGCACCAGACCAGATGTAGCAGCAATATTCAAAGCAAGGAAGAATGACAGACTTATGTCAGATAGATTCTGTCGAGAAAAATTGTCTAACACGACATAGTGAACCACCTTTCTGACTTACAGATTTAGCAATTGCTTGAGTATGCACTTTCCACCTCATGCCAGCAGAAAACGCTAAACTGAGAAGGCAGAACAAGTCACTTTCCTGGAGGTTAACATCCGGCATGCTGACGGACGGTAAAACTCTTCTCTCTGATGATTAAAAGAGATTAGTTTCATTTAGGAGGCTATATATATATATATTAACTACATTAACATGTTTCACATAACTATGTAAATATATATATGTAAATTTATATGTGTTAATATATATTGCATGTTTTAAACGATATATGTATTGTTCAACAAGTAAACAATATATATATATATATATATATTAAGAAATGGACAAGGTCCGACAATTTATTTATTAAAGACATTTTATTATGTTTAACGTTGTTATTTTATAGATACAAGTATTTAAGCAAATGCTCTGTTTATGATAAACAGTATTAAATAACATTTACCGGCCTGAATGTCCGAGAAATTTTCATAGAAAATATTCGTTCTTTGACAGGATTCGAACCTGCATCCTATACGGAACCGTCATATACGCTGACGTGCCTTACCGCTAGGCTACAAAGAAGCGTTCGGTAGACAAGGTCGAATTTACTGCTTATAAACTCCAATTTTCCATGAATCTCGTACATTCATAACTGCTCTGGCGTATCGAATGTAAACAAATGACGTCATATATTAAGAAATGGACAAGGTCCGACAATTTATTTATTAAAGACATTTTATTATGTTTAACGTTGTTATTTTATAGATACAAGTATTTAAGCAAATGCTTGTTTATGATAAACAGTATTAAATAACATTTACCGGCCTGAATGTCCGAGAAATTTTCATAGAAAATGACGTCATTTGTTTACATTCGATACGCCAGAGCAGTTATGAATGTACGAGATTCATGGAAAATTGGAGTTTATAAGCAGTAAATTCGACCTTGTCACCGAACGCTTTTTTGTAGCCTAGCGGTAAGGCACGTCAGCGTATATGACGGTTCCATAGGATGCAGGTTCGAATCCTGTCAAAGAACGAATATTTTCTATGAAAATTTCTCGGACATTCAGGCCGGTAAATGTTATTTAATACTGTTTATCATAAACAGAGCATTTGCTTAAATACTTGTATCTATAAAATAACAACGTTAAACATAATAAAATGTCTTTTATATATATATCATTTTTATTATAAAAGATTATAATAAAAACATATTGAAATCGCTACACAAAAGTTTTCATGTTTCAATATTTTGATTATACTTCTTCAGGCGATGGTAAGTAACTGGTGATTAAATGATTTTTAAGGAAATTTAAACACAACAATTACCATGTTTCAAAAACGGAGCTAAAAACTTCAAATTTAATTATATAATTAAATTAAAAGCATTAGTTCTATTTCATCTTCAAGCGAATTTTGGAATAACTTATTTTTAAATTTGCTGAGTTTTAAACGCACATACAATTCATAACTTTTTTTTCCAAGGATACAGAGAAATCCAATCATTTAGCCAGGGACGTTAGCGTGTTTATTTTTATTAACTATTATTGTATCAATTATGATTTACGTTTTTAAAAAGAGTGTAAGTCTAGGTAGGGTAGGGGTGCATTTTTTCAACGAGTTTTGACATCCGTTCAACGCATGTCGTCTGGTTTTTTTTTATAAACGACAAAAAATTTTTCGGCATTTTTTTCCTTTAAATTCGTACTTGTATACTTAAAGATTCTTTCTAAAAGGGGTGTTTGGGTTAGAATACGTTATATTGAACTACAATTATAAAATATTATTTTTACTCTTAATTACTAATAGACAATATTTCTTTTTAAATCAAATAAATGCAATAGAATTATTTAAATTATTTAAAAATTATTATTACATATCAAATATAAGTATGTATAATACCAGCTCCCATTTTTTTATTTTTTAAATTTTTATTTCATTTTTAAATATTATTTAAGGAAATTTTTGACAATGTCGGCAAAGAATAGCTATTTCATTTCTTTGATTCAGTAATTTTTTATTTTTTATAAACTTAGTAATATATAGTTTCTCATATATGCACAAAGGATATGGATCATTTAATGACCTACATATTCTAGCTTTTCTTATTAATTTCCATTTTACTGTAGGTGTTTTATTGGTTTCTTTTAAGTGCCAGAAATATTTCGATAGGGTTTTTCTATATCCTTGGAAACAGAAAAATTATGAATTGTATGCACGTTTAAAACTCAGTAAATTTAAAAATAAGTTATTCCAAAATTCGCTTGAAGATGAAATAGAACTAATGCTTTTAATTTAATTATAAAATTAAATTTGAAGTTTTTAGCTCTGTTTTTGAAACATGGTAATTCCTGTGTAACGAAGAAACCATATTTTAAATCAGTTAATTTATACATTATATATATATATTGTTTTACTTTGGGTTTGTCTTGGCCTGCGAGTCTATCAGTCTGGACCCGTTTCAAAAAAGGTTGTCATTTACTGAACTGTCACATCGTGCACGTCTCTTACAAGACAAAGAAAACCTGGACGAGTGGGAAAAAGTGGCTAAAAATCAGGGCCTTGCCAGAGATTTTATTTTGCGACCGGATAGTAACTTGACGTCAGAAACTTAAAAATATTGAATGGTTTTCTTTTATAATTGATTTTAGCTCGCATGTTTTTCTACCAACATATCCGGCAAAAATAATTTAAAACTTGCTTGCGTCATTGTTTATTTAAATAGATACAAAGAGAGAAAGTTTTGTTTTTGTTGTATCGTCGAGGTGAACGATACACAGAGAAAAATGAGTGCTTAATAGATTTATTC
>CAHIKZ030005473.1:567500-675000 GCA_903632075.3 Acanthosepion pharaonis | reverse complement strand
TGAATTTGAGAAGATGGTTCAATCTATTCATCTATCGACTTATCCAGTGTTTACTGTCGGATATTTCCCTTCTCTCTCGAAATTTATCCAGTTAGAAATAAATAAAAAAAAATTCATTTTGCACCAAATTTTAAAAAAAAAAAAAGAATCTACAATCTACCATTGCTTCTTCTTTTAAGTCAATTTGTATTTTCGACTCCCAAAACTTTTGATATTCCCCGATGACGAACACTCAATCAGAGATCCATAACACACACTCTCTCTCTCTATCTATCTATCTCTATCTCTCTCTCTCTCATTTTGTGTCCACCTCTGTATGTGCGTGCGTGTTTGTGTGAAAAACGTGTTATATAACAATATGTGCCTAACTCCTCCTGCCATGCGCTGTCAGATCAGAAAAAAATGGAATATCACTGCAATATATCTGTCCATCGTTACTTTCAAATGCGATTACATGCGCGGCCTTGTGTGTGATGAAATATTTTCAACCTTAGAACCTCCTTCCCGCTGACGTTTTTTTTCATGCTGCTAGCCTCTCACTATTCTATCGCTATTTCCATGACAAATGTGCTTCATTTCTTACTAGGAATTTAATGTAGAAAGTTTTTATTGCAACTATTCTGAGACCATATAACTACGTAGATTGTCGTAGAAACGCCCCTATGTGTCACCATAGGTGTTTAGGTTAAGATATATTAGGAGGCCCAAGACACTACACTATGTGTCCCCTCAGGTTCCACCCGATTCGGAATAATTAGGTCTCATCCATTGTCCAGTATGAAGGATCAGTTACATGACACTATTGCTGTTCAATGTCAAAGATCCTGTTATATTCTGCCATTGGCCACACCCCACATCCTGCTGCTGATGTCTTCACCGTAACCCTTGCAGAGGTGACTTCCCAAAGCCAAAGGGATTTAGTCCCAGATTTCTACCTACTGCTATTTAACACAGAGAAGCATATTTGTGCGCAAGTGAAAATAACAAACTCGACTGGAATTCGAACTCTCCGATTTCTCATTTCAAGACGTAATTCATTATGCCATCAGATTATTTTTCAAAAAATTATCGGTACTATTTACCGAACCAGCACGTTTATTAAACTTATATAAAAATTCCTAACGGAATACTTATTTGCACCAGCACACTTATTTTATAAGCTGAAATATTTCAACCGACATGACTGTTTCAAACAGCATTTGTATTTAGTGCAAAAGAGTACATCAATTTTTTTTTAATACATTCTAATAAATATATTTATAGTAACAAGTAAATACTAAAAATATAGATGAAAGTGCATCAGAAAATATTTCACTACAGAAATGAATAGGATATTATTTTAAACCTGAATAGATATGTAAGATGTTTAATTTGTTGCAAACACAAATCACGTATAGATATAGCATTTTGTATACAATACTATATAGAAATGTCTTTGAAACTGCAACATAATGAAAGTAATATATGAAAATTAACAACTGGATTCTTCCTAGATTCGAACTTCTGACTTGAAGGCAAAAATGTAGGTGTTATATCAACTTTGCCAATATTTCGCAGCACACAGAAATTAACTTACAAAAAATAAATAAATATTTTTTGTTAAGTAACAGGGAATTTTCATAAAGCAGATATTTTGCACTAATTCAAATTTATTTTATTAGTTAAGCAATCTTAATATTTTGTATAAAAAATGAGTTACAATCAGAGCTTAACGCAAGTGTTATTGATAGAAATGGGTTGTTTGCGCCTGATGTAAATTTATAAAGAACCAAGAAAATGGATTTTCAATGGTCAGGAATTAAGACAACTATATTAATGGGCGACGTGGTGCAATGCATAACGGCCTGGAATGAGAATTCGAAGAACCGAGTTCGAATTCCAGTCGGGTTCGTATTGGATAATTGAAATGTTTATTTTATGTATGATGGACTCTTCCGTCTTGTAAAAATTATAGTTAAACAGTAAAGGCCATTGTGCATAAAATAGGGAGTTACTTTTCAATCACCCTGAATTATCAAGAAATTCGTATAATTGAATAGTCTACTAGAGGAGTCAGGGTGCAGTAATGGATAGTGAGTCAGTCGTTCACTTTTGAACCGGCTGCTCGGTTGAACTTTCTTCCTACGGACGGGAGGAACCCGAAGGAGGCTACGCCAAAGGGCGGAGTCTCCTTCGGGGAGGTAAACCGGCCCTGAACCCGTTTATACCGGTTCAATGGGCATATTTTTGGCCGAGCCCACGGGCTCGGAATGCCCACGTTAAAAAGGCCTTGTGCCACATGACACTCTCGTGGGGGGTGATTCAATATCGTAATGGATAGTGGCTCGGATTGAGGAATCGGCGATCTGATTTCGAAGTCAGGTTCATCCCATGCACTTACGCGCAAATACATTCGAGAAACGTATTAATCCACCTCTTCTCCCCCTACTCATCTATAGGTTGAATAGCATGCCAGATATAGGCTATAGCCTTGGTTGGTAACCAGTCTAGCGAAGAAAGAAACGGCAGCCTACTGCTAGAAAATCGAAAGTTACGTAATCGCCCAAGTGTGTATCACATATGGCACTTAACTGAATGACTGATAAAAAGACGATTATGCAAGATGATAGGCCCTGATCTGGCATCTAGTCTACAATCGCTCTCCCAAAGAGGTGCTGTGGCTTCCCTCTGTCTCTTCTACAAATATTTTCAAGTCAGCTGTTTCGACGAGCTACTTTCACTGGTTCCCGGACTGCATGAATTTAAACGTGCTACCAGGCTGGCATCTCGGTCCCACCCTTTCACTGTTAAAACGGTTAAATGTAACCGTCTCTTCTCCTCCAAACAGCTTCTTCTCCCGTCTCCCTTTTCCTTACTTACAGGGTACAAGGGATAAACCTCTACTCCTGTTTAAAAAAAAACGGGTTGACCCAAGCGTGAACATTTGTGTGAAACTGCACTGACGAAACAATTTGGAAGCCGTCGATAGTTATTCTAGCACGAAGTTGCTAGTCATCTTGACCGAGAGTGTGAGCCTGCAGGCTTTGTTAAACTATTAATCGCATCGGTGTGCGCTCTCTCGAAGAAACTATTACTAAGGTCCTCTCAGCATCTTTTTCTATCTTTCAGGATGTTGCCGATCATGGCTCTTCTCAATTAGTTCTTAATAAATGCTGTCTTTTTGTTATCTCTCCTAAAGCTTGTTCCACCATCCATTTACTCAAGTAGGTTATGCATTGTTTTGTGAGTATCAAATTTTCCATGCCCTCTTTCCTCATTATGTGCACTGAAAATTTCAACTGTCTCTTTTTTGTTTCGCTTTTCTATAAAACTTCATCCTTGCTCATATGTTTGTTCGATGGTATCCTCAGTATCCTTCTGTAGTATCACATTTTTGCTTTATAAATCATATACTCACACTGTGGGAGATGAAGAAAGACAAATGTGGCTGGGCAGACGGGTATATTCGATAAAAAAAAAGTCATTATTATATTACGTATATGTCTGTATACACTTTTAGTAATTCCTTTCCATATTTCAGCATCTATATCGCAGGTGAGAGTCATTTCGAGTATAACTTCGTGAGTTTTAGGTGCGCACTCAGGAATACAGATGCATACACGAAATGTTACTTGAAAAATTTATGAAAACTTGGTAAAGAAAAATAATTACATACCTAAGACCTATTTTCCACCTATTTTGCTCACACAAAGAATTCTGAACAGTACCTAAAAATACCGTACTATTTTTAGTGTACTGTTCAGAATTCCCCTAAATTTAGTCGGCTCTTCGCTTGTATCTTATCTTATCTTACTTATTATAAAAGGCAGATTGTGTGTGTGTGTGTGTGTGTGTCTGTACGTTTATATATTGGATCGGATTTCCTACATTTTTCAACCGATTTCAACAAAACTTCACAGGACTACATAAAATTACCTTGCGGTGGTTCTAACAGCGCCAAAAATTGGAAAAACACAATTGTTTTTGCACGAAATCAATTTGAAAAGATGATTAAGAGGCATCATGAGAATGAAAGGGGGACAACTCATATCGAGTTATACTTATTATAAAACCCAGGTTGTTTGTGTGTGTGTGTGTGTGTGTTCATTTATATATGGGATCGGATTTCCTACATTTTTCAACTGATTTCAACAAAACTTCACTTTTTTTTTTTGCAGGTAGTGTTTCTTATTGTCTTGCACACGTTTTTCTTTTATTTTAAATACAGAATGCTTTAAAAATTCCATTTACAAGACAATTGTTTATAATAAAATTCTATTCAATCGGTAGATCCATAACGATTGAATACAATGTTTTTGTTTGAGTTTGGGTTTGACCAATTCGTAAAAAAAAAAAAAAAATTAAGATATGCGTGTCCGTCGACCGTAAACAATAATCTTTGTCAATTTTATTTTTCAGTCTTTATGATGGTTGATACTTGATCTATCTCTTACTGTTACATCCCCGGGCAATGCCGGGTTCTACTGCTAGTTTAATATAAACTAAGGAAATAATATATACATTCGAGCATATATATGTATATTTATTTATATATATATATATATGTGTGTGTGTTGGATAATTATCAATAATTCATTTCAGTAAATCGTATTAAATTCAAACAAGGTCAACCTGCTTAATTTTTTTGATCGTATTTTTCCAATTTTTGAATAATTTGTTGCACATCTGGATCAAATTTTTGCTAATTTCGATATGTTTCTGTTTTGTTTTTATACAAGTATTTTCAACCGTGTAGGACATTATCAGGAACTAAATGTCAGTATGGTAGACAAGACATGTTACCTATACCCTGGCATTTGTTGCTACTTTAATATTTCAAACATAAATATACGTATATCATGTAAGTGACGTCAACACCGGAAAGAGTAGAACAATATTTTATAAGCATTTTATAATGTCTTCTCCTGTGATAAAAAATCTTTCATTTAATTGTTTCTTTTGTATATTAATCGTTTCAAGGGTTTGTCGGTATTTCTTTAAAGTTTATGAAAATAGTTAGATTCTTTATTACTATAGTTATATTTAGTGGGCACACGTGTTTGAGTTGTTATTTTAAACAATTAACTTAATGTCACCAGGCCTAGAGATGGAAATGCCTTACTTCCCGTCATTTCCTTGAGTAAGACTTTTCAGTCTTTTGATTAGTTAACATTAATTTCACCGTTCATAATAACAGGGATGTCAACTCAAACGCATTTACTCACTAAATATAACATTTATAGTAATAGGAAATAATTTCAGATCAAAACATCCATTAATTGATTATATATATATATATATATATATATATATATATATATATATATATATATATATGTATATATATATATATCAGTAAAGCCCAGGGGTTCCGGAAGAAGTTACACAAGTACTATGATTGACAGTAATTTTTAATTCTCCCCTGCAGATATGTGTGTTTAGGTACCTCCACTAAATCAATAACAAAACAGCATCGTATGAATAAAAAAAGGTCCCAAACTTAAAATAAATGTAATCCATTTAAACTGAAGTTTTTTAATTCATGTGTAATAACACGATTAAAATTGCATATGTACGTATACAATATTTTTACAATTTGTCTTTGTATTTTTTTGTAAATATATCTGAAGATGAGTATTTTATTTTAATAATTGAAAGCTTTTTTTTTTGCATAAGACAATTAATTTATTGCAGGGGTTCCTCGAACCACTGGATTGTTTCCTTGTGGTTCCGCTCCAGCAAAACGGTTGAAAACCACTGATATATATATATATATATATATATATATATATATATATATATATATATATATATATTGATAAAATAACTGATTAGCGCCCTTTGTTAGTCATTGGTCATCGCAATGTAATTCTATTTATTAAAAAGTCTTCCAAACAAAACTTTTCTGAAACTTTATTAGCCGATTTAAAGTATAATTAATCTGATTCGAAACAAATACTAGTTACTTTAATTAAATCGCAGTACGTCGCAGAAATGCATTTTTTTTAACTCGACGGTAGCTGTGTTTTTAACCTGAGAGTAGCCGTGTTGACGTGCTGACAGCCCGTTTACAGATAAATCTAATGTTGTTCTACAGAGACTTTATCTGTAAAACAAAATTGAAGAAAATGATGTGAGTGCCACTTTTATATAATTTTTAAGTACTCAGTTATCTGAAATATTCAGGAAAATATTCTCCGTAATCTAATGTTTTATTGAATTTTAGAAATTTTCGCTTTAAATTTACTATATGTATTTCTTTTATTTTTTTATTATGTCATGTAGGGACGTCCGTACTTACAAAAATCGACACGTTTATACACATACAAAAATATTCAAAGTTATTTTTAATATATTCGTATTTGATAATTTGTATTAAGCTCTTCCATTTATGATTAGTAGTTTTCACTTAATAATAAAATCATTTAAAATGTTGAAATTAATACAAATTTTTAAAAAGATTTAAAATTCAATAAATTTTTCTAATTAAAATTGAAAACAATTATTGTAAAATTTCATTATTCATCGAAAAATGTTTTTCTTAAGACAATAGAGTACTTAATATATGTTATAGAAGTGATTAAAAGCTTTTATCATAAAATAATGTCATAGTTTATTGCATTTTTTATTTTACGATTCAAAGGAGATTTTTGGTACATGGTGTTTCTGTTTGATAAAAATAAATTGATGATTTAAATTCTCCTGATTTTAACTAATATAAACATGAAATTAAGTAATTGGGGATAACAAACGTTAAAAAAAAAAGAGAAATTTTTACCAACATTTTCTAAAAAAGAGATTAAAAATAGTTTCATTCATTTGTGAATAAGTCCTGAAAATTTAATTAAAATCCGGCAATTAGATGTTTGCAAGAATTTCCAAAACAATGTGTTTTTCACCGCAAAAAGACGCTAAAAATCACTATACTTATATTTGCTCCCGCTTCCGCTGATGTAAGAAAAACAAGATTTTTATCCAAAATTTCGAACGTGATAAAATAATCAGAAAATACTTTGGTCTTTCCTCTTAGCTCTATCTATAAAAGGCAGGATGTGTGTGTGTGTGTGTGTGTGTGTGTGTGTGTGTGTGTGTGTAACGAATGCACGGCCGCAATTATCGACGGATTTGCACCAAAATTTACATGCACATGCTCCAAGTTAGCGGGATGGCCAAGTCCGACTTTGCATTTCCCAACTCCCATCGATAGTGGAAATAATCGATTTTTTCATGCTTCTACGGCAGTTTTCATGTAGTTTGCGGTCATTTTCTACTGGCCAGAGTGAGAGCCTATAGCTGGCTGCCACGAATAGGCAGGAAGATTCTATTGGCCAGCGTGAGAGCCAACAGCTGACTGACACGAATGTTAACTAGCATGCTAGCATGCAAAAAAAAAAAATCGGTAGCTGCATTCGTCACAAGTGGGAAAAATTTAAATCTGCATGGCACTTTACTCCAAATGGCTCATTCGCTTGCTTAAACTCAACATTGATTCTGATTCCACAGAACTGGGTTGGGTGTGAAAAAGTATTTATTGTTAACATTCTTTTTTCATTTGGTTTTTCCAGTTATGAGTCCTTTTTTTTTTTAAAGCTGATCGTTTTGTGTTCATTTTTTTTAGTTCTTTTTTTGTAACAGATTTAATGTTTAGTATAGAACTTAGAAAAAATTCGCAGTGTGAGATAGGCAAGAAGTAAGGCATATAGCAACATCAGCACGGCAAAGGGCACTCCTTTAAAGGCAAGGAAGGGCAAAAATATTTTAAGTCGAGTGATAGCGCTTGCTGTATGAGTCATACGATTTTTGAATCAAGCACGGGCAACGCCGGGCCATGCTGCTAGTAATAACATAAACATTTTGACAATAAAACTTTGTTTTTATTAGGTTTGAGGTCTTCTTTTTATCATGGTATGCTATACTTTAGAAAATTTTTGGAGGTGCCTAGTATTTTTTGCCCAGATCTGGACTTCATGTAGATTTCATATTTGCCAGCAAATTTTTTTTGTCATGTATACATCCCGACATTACAGCCTCTCTTTCATTATGTAACAGACTTAGGTTCGGGAACATCAAAATTAACAACTTTTATTCTTTACACACACACACATATGCATACATATATACGACTGCGAATGTTTCCTTAGGACGTCTGTGCATTGAGTGTGCTGTTTAATCTTTTAACTGTTTCTGTTGTTAACCTATTTGTTTACATTGATCAAATTTTAATTGTTTTGGGGGTGTTTTGATACTTTTTTTTTATTCTGGGATTAGCTAAATTTCTTACAGGTTCATTACTTATGTAAATCTGTGCTCAAGAAAAAAGGTATAAATGATAGCACAAAGAACTTGGCACATAATATTACCTAAAAAACTCATAACTAATAAACCTCACAGAAATTTCAATCAAAAATTATCACAAGCACTTCAAAAACAGTAAAAATTGTAATCAATATAAAACAAGGAGCTAATTTTACATCAGAAGCAGGAGCTTACCAGATAGAATGAAAAAATAATCAGCAAAACATCCCGAAATTTAAAGGAAAGAATATACGAACAGTTAAAATTAAACTGTCAAAGCATTTGTGAACACAATTTTGACCAGAAAAGCCCCATATATATATATATATATATATATATATATATATATATATATATATATATATATATATATATATTCAAAATATGTTCACAAAAAAAGACTTATCCACCATATTTAAACTGATATCTGACACAAGGTTAGACTCTCACTACATTCGCAATACTCTACTTAACTAAAAGTGCAACTGAAGATGTTCACCCACATTCTAAACATCTGTGAATATAAACATTTATTTATTCACATCAGTGAAAATTCTCATTTATCTCTTTCTAATCCTCTTTCAAGAGGGAGGACTAAATATATGCATACAAGGCTTATGCATATATATATATATATATATATATATATATATATTATAAAATATTTAAAAATGGAAGCCGTGCAGAGTAGTAAAATAAACGCATCCTTTTGCTTGGCTACCCCATCCGAGGTCAGCATCCCATGTGGGCCGTCCCGGATCAAGTATTTCCAACGAATCAACAATCAGTCGAATGACTAAGTAGCCATCTTTCTTTTCGCTCACCTTCTTTTCCTTCTATATAAAATTACCAACCGCTTTTCTTTACGTTTTTTCCCTTTCTTAATCGTTGACTGTCCGTTTTTATTCTCTAGTATTTCTGTCTTCATTCTTTTCTATTTCCGGATGTACTCTTATATCAATTATTTCTTGTATCTCACTACTTCGTGTGGTAACCGTTTTTTTTCCTTTCTATATTGATGCCAATAATCGTCCTATCTATTACGCTTTTTTCTTATTCCTTCTCTTGGTTATTTTCTTCTTTCTTTTATTTCTCCCTTTTTAATATTATCCTTTCTAAACACTTGATTTTATTTCATATCATTTTTTTTCTTTTTATTCTTTCTTTCTTGTTCGTCCATCCCGATGTTTTCTTTCTTATTTTTTCATTCTTTTCTTTCTTGTTTCCCTAGCCTCCTTTTACACTTTCTTTTCTTCCATCCCACTCATTTCTTTCTCATCGTTTTTTTCCTTTCCTTTCCTTTCCCCACTTCTCTTTCTCCATTCCCGTCATGCCTTCCCCGCTAACTTCCCACACATCGTTGTCCTGCATGTTGGTGACTCATCAAACCGAGGTGCACAACCGCCCGTCGCCACTAACAGCGACGATCGATGCCAAGATTTTTATGTTCTGTTGTTGGCCAAGGGGCCGTCTGTATGCGCAGCCAGTTATTGCGCCTGTTGCGTGCGCATGCGCGCACGACTGACAGGGACTGAAAATTGGTTGGGTTGGGCTTGCAGATTTCAGATCGGCAACAGGATTGGTCCATTTGCCGAATCTTGGGAGGGTGACAGGTTGGAATGATTTGCCAATTCATTACGGTGATATCAGATTGTGTGCTTATCTGAGAGAGAGAGAGAGAGAGAGAGAGAGAGAGAGAGAGAGAGAGATGGAGTGAGACAGAGAGACAGAGTGAAAGAGAGAGAGAGAGAGAGAGAGAGAGAGAAATAGAAATAAAGAGAGGAAAAATAAAACAGAATGGAAGAAAGTGAAATAGGTATATATATATATATATATATATATATATATATATATATATATATATATATATATATGTATGTATGTATGTATGTATGTATAAAGCCAGGAAAATGGTTGCCGGAACGAAAAATGAAGTCTGAAGTATCGGAAGTCGTGTTGAGGTTATTCATATGCATATTGAGATCACTAAAATCAGCTCTCGTTCCCATCGCTTTTATATATAAACAGACCAGCACTATGCAGTGTTGATTTATCTGCTTACAGGCATACATATTTATTTATTTAAATTAAGTTTCATTAAATCCAACCGACAAAGTCTATCTATTTAAATTTTTATAACATTTTCCCGTTTTCCGAACAAGATGTTGTACACCCTAATCAAAATTGTAGACAAACTGTCCCAATTTCATCCTTAGTCTTTTTATGATCAAGTAATTTTTACCCTGTCGGCCATTATCATTATTATTATTAATAATAATAATAATAATAATAATAATAATAATAATAAGAAGAAGAAGAAGAAGAAGAAGAAGACCTCGATACGTTCTTTTCCGGTGCAGTTGGGAAACCATTTTTCACATGTCATCCCTAATATGATACAAGTATATTTGAATTTTAGCGTTCTAAAAATGTCAGGATGTAGCCAACAACATCTTGTCTACTATACTGGCAATATCCAATTCTTCATAATGACGGAGATGATCGAAAGTAATGGAATCAAAATCAGAAGAACGTATGAATTTTGAACAGTTGAACCATGATTTATTTCGGATTTACAACATGTCCGAAAATTGGAAAATGTGATAATAAATGAAACAGGCACACCCTGACTCTAACAAAGTGTGTTTAATGAATTATTGCTGCCTACAGATACATATATACAAAAATAAATCTACATTTAAAATTATTATTATTTTTTTTTTTAGAAAAATTGGGCTCCTGTGGGCAAATCATATCAATTAGTTGGCAGGTTCCTTTTTTAGAATCATTTATGACTGTCTGGTCTATTTGCATCAATTTTTCTGTCAGTGATGATTGGAATTTCCACAGTATAGTCACTTCATCAACATTTGTGACATTATTCGGGTGGTGTTTGTACCCGGGGACTTCAATACCATCGTTCGAACAGATATGCCAATGAATATATTGCCCTAACCTCTCATGTCTAATAATATAGTGTTCCCTGCAAGGACTGGGCACCCTGATATTATTATTATTGTTATCATCATCATCATTCGATTTCTGCTATGGACACACTACCTACCAAGTCTGCGGAAAGACCTAAGGCAGGTCGTGGGTAATATTATTGATTTGATTTCATGTTAATTTTTTTTTTTTTTTTTTTTTTCCGATGAAGTTGCTAGCGTTACATAGACAAAGTTCTCCTTAGTGTGTGTGCTGTTTAATAAGACAATTTTCTGTATGTCTCTAAGCTGGGGTTTCCAGGATTCTTTCAATGTGTTGTTTTGTTCCATTTTTTATAATTCCAAGTACCTATTACCACTGGTATTATTCTTGTTTTCAATTTCCATTTTTCTATTTCAATTTCCAGGTCTTTGTATTTTGATAGTTTTTCAAATTCCTTGGTTGCTATGTTACAATCCGCTGGACAAGCCATATCAATTAGTAGGCATTTTTTCTTTCTGGTTTTTGACAATAATGTCAGCCTATTTGCTTCAAAAATGGTATAATCCCACAGAATGGTGACATCTTCTATTTCTGTAACCGGCGCTGGCCGATGTTCATACCAGTGTTTGCTTACATTTTTTCAAAAGTGTTTGCACATTGTCCAGTGTAAGTATTGCCCCACTTTCGTGACGATTTTATATTCATTTGGGGCAAGTATAGAACATCCTGAGATTAGATGGTCTGTTTCTTGGTATTTGTCAAGAACCTGCATTTTGGATCCACATTATTATGTATGATATTTGCCTGAAAATTCCTAGTGAAAAAGACTCTGGTCTTGCGCTGCAAGAATAAAGCCTTCAGTTTCAGACTTTAATCCAGATGCTCGTAACCATCGATGAGTATTAACTTTATCAACATTGGGTTTATTTGCACGTTCTGGATATTGGCCCTGCAGAGGTTTGTCTTCCAGCGTTGTTTCATCTGTTCAAGGGCTTTATCCTTGGCTTTTTTTCATATCTTTTGCTGCAATAGTTGGTTCTTATCTTCTGTTTTGATTTTCTACAAGAATCCATAAATGTAAATGTTGTTTGTATTTACTGCCTTCTTTTATTATTGAATATTTTTTTTTTTCTGTTTTTCATGTTGTTTCACTAATTTTATCATCCAGTCATTTGTTGTTTCCATGTAAGTTAGTAAGCCAATAGTTGTTGTCTTGTATGACAATTCTAGCTGAATAAGACCTCTTCCACCTTCTTTTTACGGGTATGTATGAGACATCTACATCAGCCTTTGGATGATGCATCTTATACTTAGAAAGAAGCTTTCTTGTTTTAGAATCCATTTGTCTGATGTCATTTAGAGTCCAGTTCAAGATGTTGAAACTATATTGGACCACTGGGATGGTATCCATAATTCTGTTCTGAGAATTCAATTCAGTTTTTAATACCAGTCGTACCCTTCTATAGTACTCTTTACGCACTATTTCTTTCATTTTCTTATGGTGAATTCCTTCACTCTCATTTACACCCAGGTACCATAAGAAATCTTTTATTATTGTACAGGGTCTAAACTAATAGAGGAAGTTTGTTGTAGCGATCCTCCCTGTAGCTTTTAGCACATTTATCCAAATTGAATTTCATTCAATGTCTTCACTGAAGCATTTTACAGTTTGCAGAAGACCTTCCAGCTCATTGTCATTCCTAGCATTAATTTTAAGTCATCCATGTAAAATAGATGGTTTATTTTCTTTTGAGCTATTTTGTAACCGCATTCTGTCTTGTTAAGTTGGCTGGTTAATGCTATAAGTGATATCCAAAAATAATAAAGGAGACAAAGAGTCACCTTTAAAATATTCCTCTATTGATGTTTATTTCACAGACTTATAGGTTCCATTTTATGATTGAGGTAAAGTGTAGTTTTCCATTATCGACATACATTGTTTGATGAAATTGATGATAACCGATACCTTGTACATCCCAAAGACTTTAAGATCCAGGAATGTGGTACACTATCGAATGCTTTACGATAATCTATCCAGGCAATACTAAGATTTTTTTTCCACCAAGCAGTTTTCCAGGATCATCCTATTAATAAGTAATTGGTCTTTACATCCGTAGCAGCCTCGTTTGCCCCCTTTTTGTTCAAGTGGTAGTATGTCATTTCTTTCCAAGAAGAAATATGTCTGTTTTGTTAAAATAGATGTTAACAGTTTGTATGTTGTTGGAAGACATGTAATTGGTCTATAGTTTTTCCCAATATTTGTCACTATTTTTGGGTAGAAGAAAGGTAACCCTTTGGTCATCCATGCAGGAATTTTAGTTGGATCAGTAACCATTTCTTGAAGTTCTTTGGCCAGTTTTTGTGTGCTGTATTTAAATAATATACCGTAGTTAGAATTTTATCTATTCCTGATTTTCCATTCCACCAGTGCACATTTATCTTCTTTACTCCATGTCTGTTCCCATTCCCGTTCTAACTCTTGCGCAATCCATCTGCCTCTTCGTTGCCTTCTTTATCCAAGCCCATATTTTCCCCAGAACTGTATAACTTCTTCCATTTTAGGGGGACTGTCACTTCAATTCTTTTGTTTTTCCTATTTCCCTGTAAAATTTCTTTTGCATCAGTTTGAAAGATCTTGTTCTGTCTATCCAATCTTGATCTTTTCTCGTAGCGTCTTATTCTTTGAGCCTTCAGTTGTATTGTTTGCTTTATTTTTTCTTTAGTTGATAGGACTTCCCATTCATTCCTGATATTGTATTTTCTTTCCTCTTCTGCCTTTTCTAGTTCTTACATTTACTCCTCTTGCTAGTTCATCAGTACTGATAATTCCTTCCAAGGTGTTCAATTTCTTTTCTATTTTTAATTCAAGGTGGATCTTCATGTCTGTGAGACTGCCTTTTTTTTTACTTTGATGTTCAGTTTATTTGTTGCTGCTATTGCTGATGCATATATTGCTTCATTGAGATTTATATGAGTGTCTTCTTCATCCAGAATCAATTTGAGTGCTGCATTATAGAGCTTAATAGTTTTGAGGTTATGCTTTGTTGGTTGTAATTTTGGGAGTTGTTCTCGTTCCTCCATTGCAATATTCTGTATCTGACTTATATGGCTCATGATTTCATCCTTGGCTTCTTGTATAATCTTGTTTTCTGTGAAATAATTCTGTTCGATGAATTTTGAACTCGTTTTATTACCACTGACTAAGATCATACCTTTCCAACATTTCTAAATTTTTCAGCATTATCTTCACAGTGATTTGTGTGTTTTTCGGTTTTCATTATGACCTGAGGCTTGTGTGATGTTATTACTTTTTTTCCCGATTCCGGTTCCTTTTCATGTTTTGTTGGTTCATCTATTCTTGTTGCAATTCTTTTTTTATTTCATTAATTTCAGCCTCTGTCAATCCATTATTTCCATGATGTCCCTTCTTACATTGGCTAGTTTATTTTTGTCTATGTACTTTCTAATTGTTTGCCAACCTTCTCTCGCCAAATGTCATATGTTTGGCATGTTTTTCTGAGGTTTGAGTAACGCTTCATGGAATGCAGTCATAACAACTTTGTACTCCTCTCCATTTTATTTTTCTTTCCTTAAATTTACGGTTATGGATCTAGCTGGAGAATTTACAGGACCATCATTAGGATTATCCTGGTTGTGGGACCTCCTTCATTCTTTGTGTAGGAGTTTGTTCCTATGGCAGATTTTTCGACCTCAGGTAGGTTCCCTCCTGAAGGACGGCTCCTGTTTATCCACTGGAAGAGCCATACTGGACGTTTTGTTTCCTATTTTTAATTTTCATATTAATCCCACGAGGACGCACGGGTCCAAAAGTCCACCCAAAGTTGCATTGAGTAACGGTCTTTTACAGACAGGGTTCCACCTGTAGGGATCGTTCGCGACCTCATAACCAGTAGCCATTCACTCCTCGGCACGATTAACACCTTGAGTTGCGGGTTGTTGTTCGGAGTTTTCCTTCCCAAATGGGTTGCCAAGCAACAATAGACAGAGACACGATTGGAAATCAAAGAGAATGACGCTGGTTAAAAAAAAAAAAAAAAAAAAAGTTTACATTCGTTTGTCTTTGCTGTGAAATTTAAAAATAATTTATTGGCCCATCTGTAAATTCCACGATATTCCTTCTTAGAAAGATCGCATTTTCTTTTCATAAATTCATAAATGTAATATGTAAATGTAAATTCCGTTATTTTTTCCAGTCGTTGAAAATAGCGTTGTTTAAAAAAAAAAAAAAAAAAAAAAGTTTACATTCGTTTGTCTTTGCTGTGAAATTTAAAAATAATTTATTGGCCCATCTATAAATTCCACGATATTCCTTCTTAGAAAGATTGCATTTTCTTTTCATAAATTCATAAAATGTAATATGTAAATGTAAATTCCGTTATTTTTAAATCCGTTGAAAATAGCGTTGTTTTAAAAAAAAAAAAAAAAAAATTGCAATTCAGAGACCTTAGTACTTGGATGGGTAATATAATTGATTTGATGGATGCTATAAAAAGAAATACGGCTTCTTGGTGCTGTAATGCATCGTGGAAAATGTCTAATTATTATTATTATTTTGTCTTTTTTTTTTTGTTGATAAACTGTGCAACAGACAATATAGTAGATTTGTTAATTCGTCATAATCAGAGTATTATGATTAAACTTCCAATCAGTCAGTTATGTGCCATGCGTGATACACGCTTAAGCGATCGTGTATATTTCGATACATGACAGATGAGGCAGATTTTTTCCTGCAGTAGGTTGCCATTTCTTTCTGCGGTAGACCAGTTGCCATCCAAGGCCACAGTTTGGGGGTGAGGGAGAAGAAGAGAATTCATAGCTTTCCCAAGGGTAAGTGAAAGTAATGGATTCGACTGGAATTCACACTCGGATGTCCGATTTCTCAATCCGAATCGCTATCCATTACTCCACCGTGCCCCCTCTTATCCATTAATCCACCGCGCCTCCTCTTATACATTACTCCACCGCGCCTCCTCTATCCATTACTCCACCGTGCCTCCTCTTATCCATTACTCCACCGCCTCCTCTATCCATTAATCCACCGTGCCCCCTGTATCCATTAATCCACCGTGCCTCCTCTATCCATTACTCCACCGTGCCTCCTCATCCATTACTCCACCGCGCCTCCTCTGTCCATTACCCACCGCGCCTCCTCTATCCATTACTCCACCGTGCCTCCTCTTATCCATTACTCCACCGTGCCTCCTCTATCCATTACTCCACCGTGCCTCCTCTATCCATTACTCCACCGCGCCCCCTCTTATCCATTAATCCACCGTGCCTCCTGTATCCATTACTCCAACGCGCCTCCTCTATCCATTACTCCACCGTGCCTCCTCTATCCATTACTCCACCGTGCCTCCTCTTATCCATTAATCCACCGTGCCTCCTGTATCCATTACTCCAACGCGCCTCCTCTTATCCATTACTCCACCGTGCCTCCTCTATCCATTATTCCACCGTGCCTCCTCTATCCATTATTCCACCGTGCCTCCTCTATCCATTATTCCACCGTGCCTCCTGTATCCATTACTCCACCGCGCCTCCTCTATCCATTATTCCACCGTGCCTCCTGTATCCATTACTCCACCGTGCCTCCTCTATCCATTACTCCACCGTGCCTCCTCTATCCATTATTCCACCGTGCCTCCTGTATCCATTACTCCAACGCGCCTCCTCTTATCCATTACTCCACCGTGCCTCCTCTATCCATTATTCCACCGTGCCTCCTCTATCCATTACTCCACCGCGCCTCCTCTATCCATTACTCCACCGTGCCTCCTGTATCCATTACTCCAACGCGCCTCCTCTTATCCATTACCACATCCACCGCGCCTCCTCTATCCATTACTCCACCGCGCCTCCTCTATCCATTACTCCACCGTGCCTCCTCTATCCATTACTCCACCGTGCCTCCTCTATCCATTACTCCACCGTGCCTCCTCTATCCATTACTCCAACGCGCCTCCTCTATCCATTACTCCACCGCGCCTCCTCTATCCATTACTGCCACCGTCCCTCCTCTACCCATTACTCCAACGCCCTCCTCTATCCATTACTCCACCGCGCCTCCTCTATCCATTACACCGTCCCTCCCTCCATCCCATTACCCAACGCCCTCCTCTATCCATTACTCCACCGTGCCTCCTCTATCCATTACATTACACCGTCCCTCCTCTTATCCATTACTCCACCGCCTCCTCTATCCATTACTCCACCGTGCCTCCTCTATCCATTACTCCACCGCGCCTCCTCTATCCATTACTCCACCGCGCCTCCTCTATCCATTACTCCACCGCGCCTCCTCTATCCATTACTCCACCGTGCCTCCTCTATCCATTACTCCACCGTGCCTCCTCTTATCCATTACTCCACCGTGCCTCCTCTATCCATTACTCCACCGCGCCTCCTCTATCCATTACTCCACCGTGCCTCCTCTATCCATTACTCCACCGTGCCTCCTCTGCCATTACCCACCGTGCCTCCTCTATCCATTATTCCACCGTGCCTCCTCTATCCATTATTCCACCGTGCCTCCTCTATCCATTACTCCACCGTCCTCCTCTTATCCATTACTCCACCGCGCCTCCTCCCACCGCGCCTCCATCCATTACTCCACCGTGCCTCCTGTATCCATTACTCCACCGTCCCTCCTCTATCCATTACTCCACCGCGCCTCCTCTATCCATTACTCCACCGTGCCTCCTCTATCCATTTACTCCACCGTGCCTCCTCTATCCATTACTCCACCGTGCCTCCTCTATCCATTACTCCACCGCCCTCCTCTATCCATTACTCCACCGCGCCTCCATCCATTACTCCACCGCGCCTCCTCTTATCCATTAATCCACCGTGCCCCCCTCATCCATTAATCCACCGTGCCTCCTCTATCCATTACTCCAACGCGCCTCCTCTATCCATTACTCCACCGCGCCTCCTCTATCCATTACACCACCGTGCCTCCTCTTATACATTACTCCACCGTGCCTCCCTTCATCCATTACTCCACCGCGCCTCCTCTATCCATTACTCCACCGTGCCTCCTGTATCCATTACCCAACGCGCCTCCTCCTCATCCATTACTCCACCGCGCCTCCTCTATCCATTACTCCACCGTGCCTCCTCTATCCATTACTCCACCGTGCCTCCTTCATCCATCCCACCGTATCCATTACCCAACGCGCCTCCCTATCCATTACTCCACCGTGCCTCCTCTATCCATTACTCCACCGCGCCTCCTCTATCCATTACTCCACCGCGCCTCCTCTATCCATTACTCCAACCGCGCCTCCTGTATCCATTATCCAACGCGCCTCCCCATCCATTACCCACCGCGCCTCCCCATCCATTACCCACCGCCTCTCCTATCCATTACTCCACCGCGCCTCCTCTATCCATTAATCCACCGCGCCTCCTCTATCCATTACCCACCGCGCCTCCTCTATCCATTACTCCACCGCGCCTCCTCTATCCATTACTCCACCGCGCCTCCTGTATCCATTACTCCACCGTGCCTCCTCTATCCATTAATCCACCGTGCTCCCTCTTATCCATTACCCAACGCGCCTCCTCTATCCATTACTCCACCGCGCCTCCTCTATCCATTACTCCACCGTGCCTCCTCTATCCATTACTCCACCGCGCCTCCTGTATCCATTACTCCAACGCGCCTCCTCTATCCATTACTCCACCGTGCCTCCTCTATCCATTACTCCACCGCGCCTCCTCTATCCATTACTCCACCGCGCCTCCTCTATCCATTACTCCACCGCGCCTCCTCTATCCATTACTCCACCGCGCCTCCTCTATCCATTACTCCACCGCGCCTCCTCTATCCATTACTCCACCGCGCCTCCTCTTATCCATTAATCCACCGTGCCCCCTCTTATCCATTAATCCACCGTGCCTCCTGTATCCATTACTCCACCGCGCCTCCTCTATCCATTACTCCACCGCGCCTCCCATCCATTACACCACCGTGCCTCCTCTTATCCATTACTCCACCGTGCCTCCCTCTATCCATTACTCCACCGCGCCCCTCTATCCATTACTCCACCGTGCCCTGTATCCATTACTCCAACGCGCCTCCCCATCCATTACTCCACCGCCCTCCTCCCATCCATTACTCCACCGTCCCTCCTCTATCCATTACTCCACCGTGCCTCTATCCATTACTCCACCGCGCCTCCTCATCCATTACTCCACCGTGCCTCCTGTATCCATTACTCCAACGCGCCTCCTCCATCCATTACTCCACCGCGCCTCCTCTATCCATTACTCCACCGCGCCTCCCCACCGTGCCTCTCCATTACTCCAACGCGCCTCCTCTATCCATTACTCCACCGCGCCTCCTCATCCATTACACCACCGTGCCCCCTCCATCCATTGCTCCACCGTGCCTCCTCCATCCATTACTCCACCGTGCCTCCTCTATCCATTACTCCACCCATCCTCCTATCCATTACTCCACCGCGCCTCCTCTTGTCCATTAATCCACCGTGCCCCCTCTTATCCATTAATCCACCGCGCCCCTGTATCCATTAATCCACCGCGCCTCCTGTATCCATTACTCCACCGCGCCTCCTCCATCCATTACTCCCACCCACCGTGCCTCCTCTATCCATTACTCCACCGCGCCTCCTGTATCCATTACTCCAACGCGCCTCCTCTATCCATTTACTCCACCGTGCCTCCTCTATCCATTACTCCACCGCGCCTCCTCTATCCATTACTCCACCGCGCCTCCTGCCTCCATGTATCCACCACCGCGCCTCCTCTATCCAATACTCCAAAGCCCTCTATCCATTACCGCCTCCTCATCCATTACCCGTGCCTCCTCTATCCATTACCCACCGCGCCTCCTCTATCCATTACTCCACCGCGCCTCCTCTTATCCATTAATCCACCGTGCCCCTCTTATCCATTAATCCACCGTGCCTCCTGTATCCATTACTCCAACGCGCCTCCTCTATCCATTACCCATTACTCCACCGCGCCCCCTCCCTCTATCCATTACACCACCGTGCCTCCTCTATCCATTATTCCACCGTGCCTCCTCTATCCATTAATCCACCGCGCCTCCTCTATCCATTACTCCACCGTGCCTCCCTCCATTATCCATTATCCAACGCGCCCTCCTCTATCCATTACTCCACCGCGCCTCCTCTATCCATTACTCCACCGTGCCTCCTCATCCATTAATCACCGCGCCTCCTATCCATTACTCCACCGTGCCTCCTCTATCCATTATTCCACCGTGCCTCCTCTATCCATTACTCCACCGCGCCTCCTGTATCCATTACTCCAACGCGCCTCCTCCATCCATTCCATTACCCACCGCGCCTCCTCTACCATTACTCCACCGTGCCTCCTGTATCCATTACTCCAACGCGCCTCCTCTATCCATTACTCCACCGCGCCTCCTCTCCATCCATTACCATTACCCACCGTGCCTCCTCCCATCCATTATCCATACATTACTCCACCGTGCCTCCTCTATCCATTACTCCACCGTCCCTCCTCTTATCCATCCATTACTCCACCGTGCCTCCTGTATCCATTACTCCACCGCGCTCCTCTATCCATTACTCCACCGTGCCTCCTCTATCCATTATTCCACCGTGCCTCCTCTTATCCATATTAATCCACCGCGCCTCCTCTATCCATTAATCCACCGCGCCTCCTCCATTATCCATTACCATTACTCCACCGTGCCTCCTCTCCATCCATTACTATCCATTACCGTGCCTCCTCTATCCATTACTCCACCGTGCCTCCTCTATCCATTACTCCACCGTGCCTCCTCTATCCATTACTCCACCGCGCACCTCCTCTATCCATTACTCCACCGTGCCTCCTCTTATACATTACTCCACCGTGCCTCCTCTTATCCTCACCATTACCCACCGTGCCTCCTCTTATCCATTACTCCACCGTTACTCCTCTATCCATTACTCCACCGCCTCCTCTATCCATTATTCCACCGTTACCTCCTCCATCCATTACTCCACCGCGCCTCCTCTATCCATTACTCCACCGTGCCTCCTCCGTCCATTACCACCGTGCCTCCTGTATCCATTACTCCAACGCGCCTCCTCTATCCATTACTCCACCGCGCCTCCTCCTCTATCCATTACACCACCGTGCCTCCTCTTATACATTACTCCACCGTGCCTCCTCTATCCATTACTCCAACGCGCCTCCCTCTATCCATTACTCCCACCGCGCCCCCCATTACTCCACCGTGCCCCCCTCTTATCCATTAATCCACCGTGCCCCCTCTTATCCATTAATCCACCGTGCCTCCTGTATCCATTACTCCAACGCGCCTCCTCTATCCATTACTCCACCGTGCCTCCTCTATCCATTATTCCACCGTGCCTCCTCTTATCCATTAATCCACCGTGCCTCCTGTATCCATTACTCCACCGTGCCCCTCTTATCCATTACTCCACCGTCCCCCCCCTCTATCCATTACCCACCGTGCCTCTATCCATTACCCCACGCGCGCTCTCCCATCCATTACCCACCGTGCCTCCTGTATCCATTACTCAACGCCTCCTCTTATCCATTACTCCACCGTGCCTCCTCTATCCATTACTCCACCGTGCCTCCTCTATCCATTACTCCAACGCGCCTCCTCTATCCATTACTACACCGTCCCTCCTCTATCCATTACTCCACCGCGCCTCCTCTATCCATTATTCCACCGCGCCTCCTCTATCCATTATTCCACCGTGCCTCCTGTATCCATTACTCCAACGCGCCTCCTCTATCCATTACCCACCGCGCCCCCTCTATCCATTACTCCACCGTGCCTCCTGTATCCATTACTCCAACGCGCCCTCTATCCATTACTCCACCGTGCCTCCTCTATCCATTACTTACACAGTGCCTCCTCTTATCCATTACTCCACCGTGCCTCCTCTATCCATTACTCCAACGCGCCTCCTCTTATCCATTACTCCACCGTGCCTCCTGTATCCATTACCCAACGCGCCCTCCTTATCCATTCCCACCGTGCCTCTCTATCCATTACCCACCGTGCCTCCTCTATCCATTACTCCAACGCGCCTCCTCTATCCATTACCACCGTCCCTCCTCTACCCATTACTCCAACGCGCCTCCTCTATCCATTACTCCACTGCGCCTCCCCATCCATTACTCCACCGTGCCTCCTGTATCCATTACTCCAACGCGCCTCCTCTTCCATCCATTACTCCACCGTGCCTCCTCTATCCATTACTCCACAGTGCCTCCTCTTCATCCATTACTCCACCATTGCCTCCTCTATCCATTACTCCAACGCGCCTCCTCTTATCCATTACTCCACCGTGCCTCCTGTATCCATTACTCCAACGCGCTCCTCTCCATCCATTACTCCACCGTGCCTCCTCTATCCATTACTCCACCGTGCCTCCTCTATCCATTACTCCAACGCGCTCCCTCATCCATTACTACACCGTCCTCCCCTCTACCCATTACCCAACGCGCCTCCTCTATCCATTACTCCACCGCGCCTCCTCTATCCATTACTCCACCGTGCCTCCTGTTATCCATTACTCCAACGCACGTTATCCTCTATCCATTACACCACCGTGCCTCCTCTATCCATTACTCCACAGTGCCTCCTCTTATCCATTACTCCACCGTGCCTCCTCTATCCATTACTCCACCGCGCCCCTTATCCATTACTCCAACGCGCCTCCTCTATCCATTACTCCACCGCGCCTCCTCTATCCATTACACCACCGTGCCTCCTCATCCATTACTCCACCGTGCCTCCTCTATCCATTACTCCACCGCGCGCCTCCTCTATCCATTACTCCACCGTGCCTCCTCTATCCATTACTCACCGTGCCTCCTCTTATCCATTAATCCACCGTGCCTCCCTGTATCCATTACTCCACCGCGCCTCCTCTTATCCATTACCCTCCCACCGTGCCCACCGTGCCTCTATCCATTACTCCAACGCGCCTCCTCTTATCCATTACTCCACCGTGCCTCCTCTATCCATTACTCCACCGTGCCTCCTCTATCCATTACTCCAACGCGCCTCCTCTATCCATTACTACACCGTCCCTCCTCTACCCATTACTCCAACGCGCCTCCTCTATCCATTACTCCACCGCGCCTCCTCTATCCATTACTCCACCGTGCCTCCTGTATCCATTACTCCAACGCGCCTCCTCTATCCATTACTCCACCGTGCCTCCTCTATCCATTACTCCACAGTGCCTCCTCTTATCCATTACTCCACCGTGCCTCCTCTATCCATTACTCCACCGCGCCTCCTCTATCCATTACTCCAACGCGCCTCCTCTATCCATTACTCCACCGCGCCTCCCATTATCCATTACTCCAACGCGCCTCCTCTATCCATTACTCCACCGTCCCTCCTCTACCCATTACTCCACCGCGCCTCCTCTATCCATTACTCCACCGCGCCTCCTCTATCCATTACTCCACCGTGCCTCCTGTATCCATTACTCCAACGCGCCTCCCCATCCATTACTCCACCGTGCCTCCTCTATCCATTACTCCACAGTGCCTCCTCTTATCCATTACCACCGTCCACCGTGCCTCCTCTATCCATTACTCCACCGCGCCTCCTCTATCCATTACTCCAACGCGCCTCTATCCATTACTCCACCGCGCCTCCTATCCATTACACCACCGCGCCTCCTCTTCCATCCACCGCGCCTTATCCATTACACCACCGCCTCCTCATCCATTACTCCACCGCGCCTCCTCATCCATTACCCACCGCGCCTCCTCTATCCATTTACTCCACCGTGCCTCCTCTTATCCATTAATCCATCCATTAATCCACCGTGCCTCCTGTATCCATTACTCCAACGCGCCTCCTCTTATCCATTACCCCACCGTGCCTCCTCTATCCATTACTCCACCGCGCCTCCTCTGTCCATTACTCCACCGTGCCTCCTATCCATTACTCCACCGTGCCTCCTCTTATCCATTACTCCACCGTGCCTCCTTGCTCCATTACTCCACCGTGCCTCCTGCATCCATTACTCCACCGTGCCTCCTCTTATCCATTACTCCACCGTGCCTCCTCTATCCATTACTCCACCGCGCCTCCTCTATACATTACTCCACCGTGCCTCCTGTATCCATTACTCCACCGTGCCTCCTCTATCCATTACTCCAACGCGCCTCCTCTATCCATTACTCCACCGTGCCTCCTCTATCCATTACTCCGCCGTGACTCCTCTATCCATTACTTCACCGTGCCTCCTTCAAATAGCTGTGGTAAATTTTAGAACTGCAATTTATTTCTATTTTTATGACAAAGTTTTAATATATAAAGATGTAATTCGATTATCTTTTCATCTTAATTACTTTTTTATTTAAAATGTTTGTACATCTGAGATAGGTCAAATTAATACATTATCGTAAATGAAATTGCTCCAAGTTTCCAAGAGAAAATAAAGTACAAAGTTATTAACGTAGATAATCTGCCTTGCAATCTTAGATGTCGGCCAGTCTTTTGGTCTTGAGACGCTTCATTTGGGGAGTGAAGAATGACGTAGTTTGTGAAGACGAGCTGACATTTTTTTAATTGACTGACGACGTCCTGTTGCAAAGACTCGTATTTATCTTCTTTCAGTGAAGCAAAATCGAAGTTTCACGAATTGAGAAAATCCGTATCCCTGAAGGAAGATAAATACGAGTCTTTGCAACAGGACATCGATAGTCAATTTAAAATTCTTTCTGTACAACTCGTGATCTATTTTCCACCACGTTCTCAAATTTCTCATCTTATTTTAGGTTTCCTTTTCAGCGGATTTTTTTTGGGTCCTGATTTTCTTTACATACATACGTTGATTCTCCGGTTGTGTGGTTCCCTCTTATGTTTCTGCTTTCCATATACGCAAACCATTTTAATTATTCATATTTTGAATATTACTACAAATAGATCTACCGTTTATTTGATTTGAATTTAAAGATAATGAGTGACAAGTTTAAAATCTTAAAATATAATTTATGCATAAATATAGAATACCTTTTCTAAGTGTTATTATAATATCTTATCTTATTTAATAAGCTTTCAAGTAATAACTATAGCAGCTATTAATAATGAAACTATCAACATTCTAACGTTCTCTGTTTATACAGGGTGTCCCAAAATTAGCCAAGGGATTTAAAATTTTATTAACTCCCTCATTCTTTAACCTTAATTTCATAGTATTATATAGAATAGATATGGGAAATAAATTTACACTTGTTGAAAAAGATTACTTCTTTTAAGTGGATTCCATTTTCAGCTTCGCACGAATGTGTCCTTTCTAAAGCATTTTTCATGACAGCTTCCAGTGTCCAGATTCTAGTGCTTTATAATGTCTGTCTGAATGCTGTCATTCCGTTGTTGTAGATTCTGAGGCTTGTTGACATAAACCTTTTCTTTCGAATAGCCGTATAGGTAGAACTTGTCAGATCCGGGGAACGTGATCACCAATTTATATCGCAACCGTGAAAAATTATTCTTTTCGTTAAAATTTTGCCTGAGAAACTGGATTGTATGAGCTCTTGTGTGACTGGTTGTCCCATCTTAATATACGGAAACAGACTGATGCATTCAAAAATTCGTCGGAGTGACGTCAGAGAGATCCAAATCTGCTGAAACAGGCTTTGAGTTGATGCGCTCGGATCTTCCTCGATAGTCTTCATTTCTGGATCAAATTCTCCTCCGTTCCTAACCGAATGTCACTTTGTGGAAATGTCATTTACAGAACTTTTACACTCAAAATTTGGAGAATCTGTTAAAACCGTAATGGTGAGATATGCCTGTTGAATTTTAATTAGGGGTCCTTGGTTTTTGTAGAAAAACTTCATTATTTATGTTTCGTTTTCACCCTTTTGCATAATTAATTTCTGAAATCTGTTTTATAAAATACCTGAAAGAAAACTAAGAAATATTCAGATATCTCGTGACTTTGACTATATATATATATATATATATATATATATATATATATATATATATGTGAAAAGTGTATATAAATATAAATAAATATATATATGTATAATTATTTATATATTATATGCGCAGTACTTATTAGAAAGCGCTCACTAACATATTTGGTTGGATATATGTGAGTTTGTGACCCTGGGTTTCACGCTTAACGATCGTCAGACAAACTGATTAATTTTTTAAAAATTTGGGTTTATGTAGATTGCGTGTATTGGTGTTATTGTGAAGTGGTGGGGAAATATTGTAAAACATTCATCAGACTTGTCATTGATGTATGCAGAAAGCGTATACATACTTGGTCACAAACTCACATCTATACATATATAAACATATATATATTTATATGACATATGTATGTATACAGGTAGTGTTGTGTCTATGCATACATTTTTGTATGTTGAAATGTTGAAATTTAAAGATTGGAAGTAACCACAAAATTTCCCCACCACTTCCACAATAATAACACGAATACACACATATATACATAAACCCAAATTTTTTAAAAATGAATCATTTTGTCTGACGATTGCTAAAAGCGTGAAACCCAGGGTCACAAACTCACATCATCTAACCAACCAATATAAATATTTATATATATACGTATTTTTTTTTTTTTTTTTTTTTTTATCACAAAGGGCAGAAGAAAAAATAGGCAAAATAAGGGAGTGGCAAGCAGAGAGTTCAAGGTTGTTCTCCATTCAGAGTATTGAAAAATTCCTTTAATTTTACTCTGAGGATATATTTGCATATAAATCGGTGACATTTTGTTCTGATTATTCCATCAGAACTTTATGATGCCACTTTGCATTTTACTCCTCATAAAATGATACTAACATGTTTTGAATGTTGATGATGGACGGGATTTTTAGCAAAAGCTATAGTTCCTTGATTTGTCATAACAGATGGTATATTCATTTTCATCTGAATTAATTATGGTATTTAATAATTGGATAAAGATTTTTGCATACTATTTATATATTCGGACTATTGTCCTTATCTTTGTCACCATATTTATTACAATAAGGACACCTGGCACAGTGGATAAAGGTGTTGGTTAGATCCAGTGACAGGACCCCAAAGCGTATGAGTTCAATATTCGGTTAAAGCAGTGGAGAACATGAAGAGAGAATTAACAGGAGATAATTGATAACTGATATTCATTAAACATGGCACTTGGAACTAGAACAGTCTACCCCAGTGAGCTCTCTAAAGTGTTCAGTTTGACATTAAACCACCTGAATAAAGCTGGAGCCGCATAACGCCAAAACGTTTTTTCTAAATATGGCGACAAATATGAGGACAATAGTCCAAATAATGTAAATATACTGTTTCCTCAATAAAGAAATATAGACAGATAGTAAAGGGCTAAAACATGATAAATATCCATTAAAAATAATGTTTAAACAAATAATGTAAAATATGGTACATAATTCATCTCAAAAATATAGAAAGATACTGAAAATTTTTTTCGTTATATTACTGCTGCTAATGCAGATATTCTGTTTTATATATTGTGAATACTGTTCAAAAGGTGTTTTTTGTTTGAAAAGCCTTTAAAACTAAAAAGTGCCTATTAGATTTACTAAACACTAGACAATGTGTTTTTCCTGCCGAGGGTAGCATAATGACTTGTTGGGACCTTATCAAATATTCTATGGTTAGATTTTGCTAAATAAATATTGTTTAATTTTGTCAAAACAAAACATCTATTTGGACAAAATATTGAAGAAAACAAAATAAAACTTCTCAAATAAAAAAATATATATACCTATATAATAAGTGGGACATATGAGCAGATTTTTTCAATTAAAGGGGCAGAACTCTAACTAATGCCTATCACAGTGGATAAAGGAGTTGGTTAGATTCCTGACAGGACCCAAAGATTGTGAGTTCAATTCCCGCGTTTTTTTTTATGGAGAACTTTCAAGGGAATTATAACGATAAATAAATTTTGACATCCATTAAATTTATTGGCACGAAAACTAACGAAAGTCTACCCCATGAAATAAAATAATTGTTTTCAGTTCAACATTGGAACCACCACATAAATTGTGAAGGCTTAAATACAACCGACAAAACATTGTGGTTGAACTTTTGGAAGTCTAAATATCCTAAAAATTTTATTTGCATTTGTTGCCATTAAAATCAAGTCTGTGCGGACTATAACCTGTTGAATAAACAGGTGTCTTTATTTTGAAATTGACAAAATTCCGAACAACAATAAGAAAATTAATAAAAATGTTTTGTCAAAATAATACAAGAAATGAACTCTGATCATAAAAAGGCAAAGCAATAATATATAATATATAATATATTAAAATTACAGTTGAAAAAAAATAATGTTTATATGCTACCATTAGTTCTACAGTCAAATGGTTATAAAATTCAAGGAAAGAAAGAAATAATACCAAGAGCTACCATTTTTATTAAAGAAATTAGTTCCATTTTATCCTTTGTCTAATTTTGGGTGGGAAGATTTTTATCCTGGTTTTAAAAACACATTCTAAAATCATAAAAACCAGCCTGCTTGGTGGGTACAGAAATAATTAATTCTTCCAAACAAGTGTGTTTGGGCAGGGTCATTATCCCTGTGTTTTGAGGTATCAGTTTTAGGATGCTTTTTATATGGTTTCCTCCTATGTATTTTCAAAGACTAATACACATCCATTCCTGCATGTCATCTTTCTCCTTTTAAATTTTTTATTGTCAACGGCTAAAAGGTTTACTAAGTATCTTTTTCTGTTTGTCATATTTAAAGGATTTTTGGGTCTTTAGGTTAAATGCACTTTAATTTAACTGTAGATAAGCTTAAAAAATTTTGCTTTTAATTTTTTGCTGCATTATTTACTTTAAGAACCTTTGTAAATGGTATGAATTTACAATTTATTTGTAGAATTATTTTTCAATGCTGATAGAATTTGTATTACCAATCAAGAGTAATCCCCTTTTCTAAAATTATGCTCTAGGCAAATATTATAATGCTTGTCAAAATCTAATGTCAGTTATAGAAATTTATAAAAAAAAAAAATAGATGTATCCGATGTAACTAATGCTGATTGAAAGAATATGTTTGTTACTTTTTAATACATCTTTCCACCATATCACATTGAAATACCAGTTTTCATACAAATACTAAAGTTAAGCCCATTGAACCTGGTCAGTATTTAAATGGGTGACCAGTTGATAATACCAGATGCTGTTTGAGTGGATATGCGCGTCGGATATAATTGATAACAGCACAGAATTGGAATTCAGAGAGAGAGGTTCCAGTTGAGTTTGTTTTAGTGATTTACGTACAAATGCCCTTTAAAAAAATAAACTGCACCTTTTCTCCCTCCCCCAGGCCTTAGGACTTTGCAAATAAATCCAAATGATTTTTAAAAACCTGCAAAGGTTGATAGATATTAAAAAAAAAGAAATAAATTAAAAAGGTTTTTGTTTTTTTTTCTCAACATCCGGGGCATTATCACAAACTTTGCAGTCTGTTCTTTCCTCAAGCCAAAATTTTTTTGATTGTAAGAATTTTTTAGAAAAATGATTTACTCTATCCCCTCCTTCTAATTAACTCCCCGGCTGGTGGGGAGAAGTCCTCATTCAAGACCTTTCCCACATGCATTTTTGGTGTAAGGGTATATCGAACATCTCCCCTGGCCAGAGAATCCTCTCTTGAATCGCTGATCACCAGTCATGATAAATGACTGATGAGACATTTTTCCCCTCAATGCGGTAAGCTTTCTTTCTTCCTTTACCGCCAGTTGCCATCCTCTCATAGACTGTCTGATCCTTGATTTAGCATTTCTGGGTGGATAGACAGAGGATACATCTCCTTTTCACCCGTCTGCTCAATGGATTTGTGTTTGGTGACTTTAACGCCCATCACACTCTGTGGCTTAAGAATGCTACTACTGACCATGCAGGCATTCAAACGCTTAATTTTTCAATCTCCCATTCCCTCACACAGATAGTTAACTTCCCTACTCGTTTTGCCTTCAACCGGGAAGGTAAAGCCTCTCTACTCGACCTGTGCTTTACCTCCATCCCCAAAACCTGCAGCGCCTCGCAACTATGCCCTTTTGGTAACTCTGACCATGCAGTAGTATCGGTTAACATCTCCTTTAACTCCACCCCCTATAAAGAACCTCCTACCACTAGAACTTTGTTCTATTATCAACGAGCTGACTGGGACGCGTTCCGTGATTTCCTCCGCGATGTCCCCTGGGATGGAGTCTTTAAGCTCCCCGTCCAAGAATGTGCTTCTGAGGTCTCTTCCTGGGTTAAAGCTGGAATCAACGCTTTCATCCCATCAAGGAAATATAGGGTTAAGTCGAGTTCCTCCCCTGGTTTTCGGCTGCTTGCTCAGCCGCCATCGCCCATAGGAACCACTACTTCCACCTATACCGTAGCGACATGTCTGACTGCAATAGACGTCTCTTTGCCGCCGCCCGTAACGATTGTAAGCGTGTCCTCAATGATGCTAAGTCACTATTTGCAGCTCGAATGAAGGAACGTATTGCATCTCGCAAATTTGGCTCCAAAGATTATTGGCGTCTCTGCAAGAGCATATTGAATAATTGCAAACCCTCTATACCTCCTTTATTCAACCAGTTCGAAGTCCTGACCTCCTCTACCGACAAGGCTGAATGCTTTGCTCGGAAATTTTCATCCAACTCGACGCTCGACTCTTCTGGTGTACCCATACCCAACTTCCATCTTAGAACTGAGGCCATATTGAGTGGGTTAAACATAACCCCAACCTTGGTACTGGGCGTTATCTCCAATTTAGATCCCAACAAAGTTAGTGGTGGAGATGGGATACCAGCTATTGTCTTAAAGAAATGCGCGCCTGAACTGGCGCCCGCCCTTTCGAAACTATACAACTACTGCCTCAAGGAATCTTGTTTTTCCTGACTGCTGGAAGTCCTCTTCGATCGTTCCTGTCTTTAAGAACTCCGGCGACCCCTCTGACCCTTCCAACTACCGTCCTATCAGTCTCCTTCCCCTCTTCGGCAAAATCTTCGAAGCTCTAATCAATACCGGGGTGGTTAACCACCTCACATCCAATAATCTGCTCTCAGACAAGCAATATGGTTTCCGCTTTGCCAGATCTACAGCCGATGTGCTCACAGCCATCACGGAAACAATCTACCGAACTCTCCAAAATAACGGGGAAGCCCGTGCCGGGCACTAAACATCTCCAAAGCATTTGATAGGGTTTGGCACGCCAGGCCTTCTCCGCAAGATCCAGGGTTATGGCATTACGGGTCAATTATATAACGTAATACAATCATTCCTGTCAAACCGTGAATTGAAGGTCGTTCTCAACGGATTCTCCTCCAGTTCCTATCCCACGAACGCAGGTGTTCCTCAAAGCTCCATCCTAGGCCCCACTCTATTCCTTATCTATATAAATGACCTTCCTGATGCCATAACTTCCCAAGTTGGCATCTACGCGGATGACACCACAATTTATTCCTGCCTCAAAAAACAAATCCAGTCTTGCTGACAAAACTCACCTGGCCGTGCATCTCGAAAAGGACCTCAAATCGATTGTGAACTGGGGCATGATTTGGCTGGTCAACTTCAACGCTTCGAAGACAAAACTGCTCTCAATTAATCACCACAGAGAGCCTTCCTTCCCTCCATTATAATGTCTGACGCTCAACTTCCCAAGAGCAACTCTCTGCGGCTTCTCGGTCTCACGTTGACTGCTGACCTGAGATGGAATAAATACATCGAGTCAATTGCCTCGTCCACTGCGAGGAAAGTTGGCTCCTGAGCCGTGCTAGGAAGTTTTTCTCCCCTGAGTCGATCCTCCAGATATACAAATCCACAATTCGCCCTTGCATGGAGTATTGCTGCCATATATGGTCTGGCGCCCCTTCTGTTTGCCTCAGGGTTCTTGATAGGCTCCAGAAGCGGATATGCAATGGTTGGCCCTGCCCTGGCGTCTCGTCTACAGTCACTTTCTCACAGACGCACCGTCGCCTCCTCTGTCTGTTCTACAAATACTTTCATGGAAATTGCTCCGAGGAACTGCATTCGCTGGTTCCCAAACTTCATGAGTTCAAGCGCCCCACGAGGCTGGCATCCCGCTCTCACCCCTTCACTGTCGAAACTCATAAATGTAGCCGTCTCTTCTACTCTAATAGCTTCATGTCTCGCACCTCTCGCCTGTGGAACTCTCTTCCCTTCTCCTGTTTCCCTGAGAGTTATAATCTCCAGCTATTCAAGTGTAATGTCAATCGACATCTCCAGTTGCCTTAATCTATCTACTACCCTCATCCTTTCTTCTATCACTCCTATCTGATCTTCCTATTTTCTGTAACCCCTTGCGTCCTAGTGGCTCCCCGCCTTGCTTGGGGTGAAATGCTTAAAAAAAAAAAAAAAAAAAGTCACAATTTTTTTAAAAATTTATATTTAAATATTATTTAAGTAAAATTTATGACAATGACGGCAAAAATAGCTAATTAATTTCACTGATTTGGTAAACTTTTATTTTTTATAGAAAATCTAGTAATATATTGTTTCTCATGTAAGTACAAAGGACATGGGTCATTCAATGGCTTACATCTTCTAGATTTTCATATTAATTTCATTTAACTGTAGGTGTTTTAAGTGCTTGCAGTACTTTGAGGGAGGTGTTTAGGTTAGAATACGTTTTATTTAACTACAATTTTAAAAGATGTTTAGGTTAGAATTCGTTTTATTTAACTACAATTTTAAAAGATGTTTAGGTTAGAATTCGTTTTATTTAACTACAATTTTAAAAGATGTTTAGGTTAGAATTCGTTTTATTTAACTACAATTTTAAATACAACTTTAAAATATTTTCACTGTTAGTTTTAATAAATTATATTTCTTTTTAAAAGAAGTAAATAAATGTATTAGAATCACTTACAGTAAGTAAAATTATTTTTCCATATCAAGTATAAGTATGCATATTACTATTTTTAAAATTTTATATTTAAATATTATTTAAGTAAAATTTATGACAATTACGGCAAAATAGCTAATACATTTCTCTGATTTAATAAACTTTATTTATTTATTTTTAAACTTAGTAATAGTTTGTCATGTATGTACCAAGGACATGGGTCATTCAATGGCCTACATCTTCTAGCTTTTCATCATAATTTCATTTTTCTGTAGGTGTTTTATTGGATTCATTTAAGTGCCGGTAGTACTTGGAGAGAGGTGTTTAGGTTAGAATACATTTTATTTAACTACAATTTTAAAAGATGTTTAGGTTAGAATTCGTTTTAACTACAATTTTAAATACAACTTTAAAATATTTTCACTGTTATTTTAATAGACTATTTTTTTTAAACAAGTAAATGTAATAGAATTACCTACAGAATATAAAATTATTTTTTCACGTTAAATATAAGTATGTATATTACCTGGTCGCACTTTTTAAATTTATTTTTATTTTTAGAAGTCTTTAGAAGAGGGTTAGAGTTTTATCCCTTATTTCCTGTAAAGGGTTAGCTTTCCGGTTTCTTCTGAATTCTCCTCGTTCTCTTTTAATCCCAGTAGACCCTTGCGTCTTAGTGGCATTATCACCTTGCTTGGAGGGATTGATATATATATATATATATATATATATATATATATATATATATATATATATATATATATATAATCGGTATCACCCCATGCAAAACAGTTAGGTTACTAGTTAAAGGTGTGAAAAAAATAGGAACACAAACAATTAAAGTTTATGTGAAAGCATGGAACCGGAAGGGAGTTCCACAAGGAAGAAGTGCGAGAAAAAAACTGTTAGCAGAGAACTTACGGCTACATCTAACCAACTTGTAAATTGATGGGATCTCGACGCCAGTCTAGTAGTGCGCTTATATTAAAAAAAAGTCTAAGTACCATAGCGAAGAGCCCATTCGAACAATTAGCATGGAAGTATTTATAGAAAAGGCACAGAGAAGCAACCTTATGGCGGTAGGAAAGTGACTGAAGCCGAACCGCCAGATCAGGACCAATAATATTGCTGATTTCTCCTTGTATCTTATCAAGGACCTCAAGGTAAACAGCAGGGGCGCTCGCCCATATGTGGCAGCAATATTCTAAGCATGGACGAATGGGAGACTTATAGATATGTAAGATAAATTCTGGAGAGAAAAATTGTCTCGTACGGCACTGTGAAGCGACATTCTTAGCAGTTGACCTAACAATGGATTCAATATAGACTTTCCACTTCATGTCAGCTGAGAACGTGAACCCAAAAAGACGAGAGCTGAAAATAATGGTTCCTGTGTGCTGTAGCGGCCGAGCATGCTGGTGTGAACCATAGAGAGTAGTGTGGTTTCACCTGATATTTTCGAGAAAGGATGATAGCGTCCATGGTGGGTTTGTCCAAGAAGATTTTCGTATTATTTTCCTTTCATTCTGTTTTAAGTTTTCTCCTAATTTACCTCAGCATGTGTACCTATATATATATATATATATAGGGTGACCCAAAAAAGCGGGAATTTTTTAAGTGCGTATTGCCAGACATGAGCAAATGGCAACACTGCGAGACAGTGACCTTGAGCAAGTAAACATTTCGCCATATAGAATTCAAGATCAAATTCACAGTATCCTAGCTGAGATGTCAATGAGGAATCTGAACTGCAGATTTCAAGAATGCATTCGTACAGGAGGACGCCATCTACAGGACGTAACTTTTAGAAAATGAAAATTCCATCATTGTTTCTTAAATGGCATATTTTAAGGTTTCAATTACTATGAATAAAGTATTTTTCTTCAATCACTCTTGGTTTTATTGGATTGTTAAAAGTTCCCGTTTTTTGGGGTCACCCTGTATATATGGGTACACGTGGGTAGCGATCTATCTTCCTTTCTTTTTGGGGGTTTCTGTCAAAGGAATTCGAGTCTTTCCCAGTTACCAACGAGTGGTAAACTTGAAAGTGAGAGATGCTATTATGCTTTGTCATGAAAATCAAAAAATTCGATTCAACATCGCCGTAATTTTGATAAAGCACCATTGAAATTAAGTCAGCCTGCTGTGTCCGTAAAAAAAATGTCCAATTTAAATATTGGAATGATGCAACTTGAAGCGTCTCTTGTAAGTAACTTACAATGCCTCGCGCCATTTTGCTAGTTGTAAAGTTTTTAAATTATTTTTTTTATTTTTTGTCTTTTGGTTTTGTTTTCCTTCCAATTCTTCCTTCTTGGCCCTGTATTTTGTTTTCTCCATTGCACTTAAGAACCATCAATGTGCTCATGGGGCATCAGAACTATGTCATAATTTAATACTTTCGTATTTTATGTGATTTTTTTTTTTACAGGAGTAGATAGGCTCACCTATCGTCCCGACGGTCTATTAAACAGGAATAGATGTAGATCTCTTGCTCCCTGTTCAGGATATGATTTATCGGTTCTTTTTTTTTTTCTCTCTTCTACCAGGGTTATAAGGATTTAACTGTCTTAAGTCTGGTGATCAGACTATCCAGTGGCTATGATTTTCCATTGTGAGAGTACCGGGTTGGCAATTTGTTGGCTGCTGCTTCCGATTGTCGTTAGGAGTCCGAACTCTTTGGTAGCATTTAGAGAGGCTGCTCTGATCAACAGTCGCATGATATCGGGGTATCTGTAGTGTTATGTCTCTCATGGGTAAGTGTCCCTTCATGTATTTTCGGTGGGCAACCCTGAGGCCATTCGATGCTCTGTTCTCAGCCACGCTCTGGCTAATTTGTATTACCATTGATGACAGATAGGGACAACTATGGTGGTCTCTCTCTCTCTCTCTCTCTCTGTCTCTGTCTCTCTCTTCAAAACGAATCTCATCTCATGGAAAACACAACAAAAAGAAATACAACGAAACCAGTATGCAAAAACAACTACTCCCTCGACCTTTCTTTCTCTAATATTCATGGTATCCGTTCCAACTTCTGCAGCGTAGAATCTTTTCTCTTGGAACAGTCGCCAGATATCTTTGTCCTCTTTGAAATGACCTTAAATTCATCTGTTGCTAACAATGAATTCTTCGTTCCAGGCTAACTACACTTTTACCGAAAAGATTCCGGGATTCGCATACATGGCCTTCCGTCTTTCGTTACTAAATAATGTTCGCCATCTCTTTTTCCTTTATCATCCCCACTCTTCCCAATACTGTAGTATATTAGACATAATGGCTGATAGATTAGAAAATACACTTTCTCTCCATCCATCTACGAACATCTTTGTCTTCGGTGACTTTAATGCTCACCCCGATACGTAGTTTAAACATTCTAAGGATACTGATGTTGCTGGTATTCAGATACTAAATTTTTCCATTGTCCAATCCCTAACTCAAATCGTAGACTTCCCTACTCGTTTCCCTAGCAAAATCGAGAAACGGGATTCTCTATTTGATTTATTTCTTAGCTCCTCTCTTCGCTCTTGACGAGTTTCGCAACACTGTCCTCTTGGTAACTCGGGACACTCTGTGGTAGCTATTGATATTTCGTTCCAATCTTCCATTAAGCAGGAAGCCCTATTCATAAGACGTCTTTCCGTTACGATCATGCTGGCTAGAAGTCACTCCGTGATTTTCGTCGTAACGCCCCGTGGTATTGACAACTTTTACCTCGCAATTGAAATAATGATTTAAACGTTATATCTAATGAATGCACGTGTCTGAGTTGACATCTATGTTTTTGTTTTTTTTATTTTTGTTTTTTTTTTTATACAGCAAATCTATATATACCGGTCCCAGCATTCGAGAGTCTTTTAAAAAATACGTGCCTTACGTCTAGTAAGGAAAACAACCGTTAAACCCGATGTGCTTTCAAATCACTCAGCCATGGAATACATTTACAGTCAAGCAAATTTCAACATCTCTCTCTCTCTCTCTCTATATATATATATATATATATATGTGTGTGTGTGTGTGTGTGTGTGTGTGTGTGTGTATGCACACACACACATATATATATATATATATATAGTCATCCACAGAAAGACAGTTTCACTGCATCATGTCTGCTCAGTGCGGCTAGATGTCTGATTGATTCAACTGATTGAAACCCAACTGATTTGAAATCAGTTAGATATCTTTTCACTTTGCCATCGTCGCACGGCAGAAAAGAAGGAATTTTAACGTTTTTTATCTATATATAAATACGCCAGCGGCGTATGTGTGTATATATATATATATATATATATATATATATATATATATATATATATATATATATATATATATATATTAAAGAGAGAAAATTTCGTGTGACGCGCGTTTCATCCTTTAGGAGATCATCGGAACAAAATCTTTTGTTTATATTGCTGCGATTACACATTTGCACAAACAAGAGACACTGGGAATTTTAAATTTAAATTTTTCTTAAACTGTTTTGTGTATATAATCTAGCGACTTTTATTTAGATTCTTTTTCTTTTTATTTCCCTCCTATTTGTTATTAAATAACCCACATTGTGATAACAGGAGATCTGCCAAGGGATTTTGTAAAAATTATGGCCAGTCTTGTTATGCTAAGCAACTAAAGCGTTTAATATGTTATTTTTTTAAAGCAACTCTTTTGTGTTCATATAATCTTTTATTTAAACTTCTTGAGGTTTCTCCAATATATTCTTTCCGGCATTCATTGCATGTGATATAGTAAATTCCTCCTTCAAGTTTTGACTCGTTGTTTTGTTTTGTATTGATTAAGTATTTTATTGTTTTCGAAGTAGTTTTAACAAATTTTATTTTGAGTTTAGATAAATTCGTTTCGATTCTATTTGTGATAGATTTAGTGTGTAGAACAATATATGTTTTTTGATTCGTTGAATAATCACTGCCACTACAACGAAATTGCATTGCCACAAAGACACTTACACGCACTAAGGAACCCGGCAAAAATATGAAAATTTACATTCTCACCTGCGGACAAAGCATCCCACTGCGCCCCATTATTTCAGGAATAGGCAGAGCCCCGCATAAACTGAATAAAGCGATAACAAAAAAATTAACCTCTCTCCTTGGAGCAATCAGTCCATCACATATAAAATATTCATATTATTGTTGATAAACTAAAGGAAATAAATATGACTGACAGACTCCTAGCCAATCTAGATATAAAATTACTTTCCACTAATATCCCGGTTAAAAAATGATTAAATCTCTTAAGAAAGCATCGAACGCAATAAAAAATAAACCTCTCCCTACTAATAGCTAAAATAATAAAAATCTACCGATGAATGATCTTTCACATTTAACAATGATTGTTACAAACAAAAATTTGGATTATCAATGGGATAGCCTCTTAGTGGTTTAATGACATGTATATTTTTAGAATTTCTAGAATCTGGTGCTTTCCAAAACATTTTACCAAAACAATCAACATACTTCCGATAAATTGATGATGATCAAAAATATATCCCCTTGACTTACCAGTTCTTGTAGATAAACTAAAAAAAAAGAGTAACACAACAGAATTTACATACGAAATGGAAGAAAGCAAACTTTACCTTTCCTGGATATCATGCTACACCGCGTTGACAGCAGCGTACTTAGTGTCCACTGAAAATCAACCAATAAAAATGATCTCATAAATTTCTATTCCCAACATAACAACAAAATAAAATCTGAAATAATCATCGGATTTTATTTAAGAACCCTCAGTATTTACACGAAGACGAGAAATATATTGAAAATAGTTTCAAGATTCTCCAATAACCTATTTCATATTCAAAAGGTTCATAAAATATTACCAAATAGAAAAGCGGCCTCTCCTGACAAAACCAACAAAATCAAAAAAATATATTATTCTACTCACTACCTCTATCACAACTATAATCGAAAAGAATGTATCTAAACTCAACATAAAATTTTTCAAAACTACATCTAAAACATTTTTTTTAAAGCAATTCACCCGAAACAAGGCGGAAGTGCCACTAGCACGCAAGGGGTTACAGAGGATTGGGAACAAGAGTAAAGAGGCGTGTTTGAGGAAAGGATACAGAGAAGGAACAAGCTCAGGGTGTCAGATGTTGATTGACATTACACTTGAATATTTGAAGATTAAAGTCATCGGGAAATCAAGTAAGGGGGAAGGGTGTTACACCGACAGAAAGTGTGAGAGAAGCAGCTGTTTGAGTTGAAGGGATGATTACATTTAACCGTTTTGGCACTGAAAGGGTAGGACAGAGATGCTAGCCTGGTAGCTCGTTTCAATTCATGCAGTCTGGGAACATTTGCCGTGAAAATACTTGTAGAAGAGACAGATGGAAGCCACAACACGTCTGTGGGAAAGCGATTGTAGACTAGATGCCAGATCAGGATCTATCACATGGCATATTCGTCTCTGGATTTTGTCGAGGACCTCGAGACGTACAGCGGGAGAACCAGACCAATATTCCATGCAAGGACGGATGGTTGATTTATAGATTTGTAGGATGGACTCAGACGAGAAAAACTTTCATACACAACACAGAGAACCAACTTTCCTTGCGGTAGATGAAGCTATTGATTCAATGTATTTATCCCACCTCATGTCAGTGGACACCAAGCAGGCGTAACGAGGCACTCTCGAGGAATTGGAAATCAGCCATTCTGTTGGGAGTCTGGGAGGTTTCTTTGTGGTGGGTAAAGGCGAGAAGTTTCGTTTTTTTAGTCATTAAATTTTACAAGCCATTTCCTACCCCAGTAAACCAAAGATTGGAGGTCCTTTTCGAGATCAGCAGCCAGGTTAAGTTTGTCAACGAAACCAGATTTACTATTGGGGCAGAAGTAAATAGTAGTGTCGTCCGCATAGTTGCCTACTTGGGAACTGATGACAAGGGGAAGGTCATTGATGAAGATCAGGAACAGTACAGGGCCCAAGATAGAGCATTGGGGAACACCATCCTTTGCAGTACAGGAGCTGGAGGAGAACACGTTTAGGACGACCTTCATTTCACAGTTTGACGGGAACGATTGTATAAAGTTAAATAATCGTCCTGTAATGCCGTATACCTGAAGCTTACGAAGAATGTCAGCATGCCAAACGCTATTAAACGCTACGGCTCGAGCTTCTCCATTATTGTTGAGTGCTTGGTATTCAGTTATGGCTGTGAGCACATCAGCGGTAGATCAGGCAAAACGGAAGAGTGGTAGGAGACTGATAGAACGGTAGTTAGACGGGTCAGAAGGGTTACCAGTAAAAGACTTAATCAATACAAAACGAAATCACGAGCAAAACTAGAAGGAGGATTTTGCTCTATCACATCCAAGGATTGCCAGAAAGAATATATTAGTGAAACCTCAAGAAGTTTAAATAAAAGATTATATTAACACAAAAGAAGCATTTGACCCACAGAAGCATATTGGTTGTTCACCGTAACGAAGGTGACCACAATTTTGGCATAAAAAATGCAACTCTAATTAAAAGAGAAAATAATTCACTCAGACGAAAATGTTTAGAAAGTGCTTTAATCACAAGTTCCTCCATAGTAAATTTGCATCCAGTTTCTTCTGTTATCAGAGTGTGCGATATTTAATAACAAAGACGATGGCAACAAAAAGAAAAGGAATCTAAATGAAATTGACTAGATTATATACCCAAAACATAACGTTTGTTCGCATATTTAGTCGTATCAACGTAAACAAACCTTGTCCGATTAAATCCTATGTAATGAAATGCATCACGCGAAATATATTTTACCATATATATATATATATATATATATATATATATATATATATATATATATATATATATTTTCTAAGCGTATGTATACAACATTTAAATTTCTGTATGAATTTACCACAAACACAAACATACATATAATATATATATATATATATATATATATATATATATATATATGTGTGTATGTGTGTGTGTGTGTAAAATATATAGAAAATAAGAAAGAACTCGTTAGATAAATAATCCAAAGTTCTTTAGTATTTTTTAGTTATTATTCTTTAATTTAATTACTCTAGCCGTTACCATAGTAATTTTAATTTCAATAATGAATATGCTTATAAAACGCGTAAATTCAAATAATTATATTGAAGTTGTCGGCTCTTGTTTTGAAACATGAGAACTCTTATGTAGCGTTGGAATCATATTTTTAAATAAATAATTATATATATATATATATATATATATATATATATATATATATATATATATATATATAAGTACACGCATGTACACACTCGCCTTCACACACACGCAACCGCACACATACACGTATATATTTATTTGTGTTATGTCTCCATACAAGTTTTAAACAATTATATTTGAACACTTGTTCATAATTCACCAGTCTGCACGATTTACTGAAACGTGTCATATACTAATATTTCTTCTGCGTCTTCCTCATAACAAGGTATTCACCACATATCAAAATGTAATTAAAGATATTTTGAAAATCACCCAGCGTACAGCCTGCATCACTTACTTTTGCCGTTACTTTATTTTACATTTAAAAAAAAATGCGTGGATATTTGCTAGTACAATTGTAAAATTGTCATAAGCGAACAGCTATATGCAGGTTTGTTTTGCAACGTAATTAACAGTTTAATGAGTCCCACAGCGCATGCGAACCTTTGAGGAACGCGCTCGTGTGGCTTGTGTATGTCTAGGGGTCTGCAGATTCTTCTTCAATGCGTCTCTGGGTATCGGTGTTTGTGTACGCATCTTTCTGTCGATGTCTTTGTTCATTTTCTACGAAGCCCATTTTATTAATATTTTTCATTGAGTTTTCCCATCGATATCATCCCATGTCGTTTCACTGGGAATTACGTGACAATATGACTCACTACTCCAACGTTCCCTCACTATAATTGATGTTAGAATGCTGTTGCCGAGATGATTTTCATTATTCTTCAGATTTTCAAAGTTTTCAGCATCTACGCAAGACTCCTTGCAACTGTGACATAGGCTTCACCAATAATTAGAACCGACAGACATTTTCTTTATCTAATATTTATTTGATTCTCTGATTTTAACAGCTAGAGAACAATTTTAAAGGTAACCATAAAAACAAGTTCGAAGATAAGCGGCAAACTAATAACAAGAGTCAGGGATACTTAACTTGATATTTCGATGTTTAATCAAATCGTCTTCAGAAATGAAGTGTTAAGCTTCTTTATCTGAGTAGGTATATCTTTACTGTGGTAAAGACAGTGGTAATATTAACCGTTTCTTTATAAGGAAACAGTGCTACCGTCGGTTGAAATTTGTCAAATTTTTTTTTTCTTAAAACAATTTTTTAGGAAAATCGGTCTCTCAAGTACTGTAGCTGTTATCGCTCTTTCCAGTATTGATGGGGAGCTTTTTTTTCTAACATTTTATTCGAAACAATGGGAAATGTTAACATCTTGATCATGTCATTATTTTCTTTATGGTTACATTTTAATTGTTACTGCTGTTGAAAATCCTAAAATGGTGTGGTTTGTGTTATTTGTTAATGTTCTTCAACTTCAGGCGCTGCAAACTTTTGTAAAACCGAATGGTGCTATAAGACGTTCTGCATATTACGACACATGTATTCGACATATACACATTCATATTAAAAATATAACTTTTCAAAAAAAAAAAAAGCCAAGATGAAGCTAATGCACAGTTTATCATTGTTAAGCATAATATTAATGTTCCTGTTAAGGATTACTCGAATATATATAAAAATAGACCAATTGTGAACTATTGGATCAAGCTTGTTGTGGTTACATTTAGTTTCATGAAGAGTTTGTGAAAGTAGAGATATTTTAAAAATGCATTTATTTGCAGTTATTGAAGTTGTTTTAAACATTAAAAAATGTCTGTTTGAAGAAAGTTGAACAATAAAAGATTGGAATGTCAAAATTCGGGGATTCGTAAAACATTCTTGCGGGGCTGCGGGTAATTCGGCCGTTTAGAGTAATCAAACGATTTGCATTAAAAGAATAAAATCCAGTAGAAAAGACAATGTAGTTTCAACAAATGAACACGATAAGAATAAAAGCAATTGGTCATAGATTGGAAACTAATGTCTTTTTGTTTGGGTTAATAAAATTCTGAAATACAATATAAATTCTCTTTGTGTACGTATGTGAGAAACAGTGAAATGTTGTTATGTGTCTTTGTGTGAAAACGTCACCACGTGTGTGTGTGGATCATAGTAAAGAGGTTACAAGAGATAGAATGTGTTTCTTACTGTGGACGGTGTTGCCGAAGTCTGAAGCGGTCTCTTTGAAGTTTGTCAGCGCTGTCGCTTTTAGCATGAGGTCGTGAAGTTCACAAGCGAGAGTGGCGTGGCCCTTGATGCCAGATGTGCGTATCCTGTTTGAGGCCGGATTTCGTGTTTTATACACTTTCTCGTAAGAAAATCGGTTCTATACCCCACTTCCTACACGATAATAAATTTACATCTTTCTTTTCCCAACTCTCTCTATATGACTTGTTTATATCTTTCTTTTACCCACTCTCTATATATGACTTTTGGCAAACACACAAGATACAGAGTTGACAGAGTTTGATATAGTAATAAAATAAACAGTCACACCTTGTTGGTCGATTTCAATAAAATCATGTTTTGTGACCCTAACGGACTATTTTTTATACCCTTTGCATCGACATAAAAAACACACTGCAATGATTTCACTTGTACCCGATACAGGTGTATTCAAATTTGAATTAGATCATTCCTAAAAACAAAAATGGCAGGATGAAGTTAATAAAAGTTTTTCATTACATTAACTGATAAAATTAATACAGGAGTAACCGGAGTCATTTATTTATTTGTTATGCTATTTTTAAAATAAATAAAATAAGAAAAAAAAGAGGAAATTAAAAAAAAAATGAATTGATAACCGAATGGAAAGAAGATGACCCTCTACCGTTTCAACTTGAAAAGTTACGGCATCAGCCGAGACGAAACAGATTCGATGGCATAAAACATTCATTAGCTTTCCAGAGTAACGCACTGCAGTTCGAGATTCGTGCGAACTGCAACAACTCAATCTTTCTTCACTGGACACCGTTAGCTAAAGACGTGGAAACGAAACTAGGCCTACTTGACTATCTTATGTCTACTGAGTTGGAACAAATGAAGTCCAGAACAGGAAAAACAAAACAAAAACAGAAAACAAAACAAAATTAAAAAACAAAAAACAAACAGTAAGCTGTTATTCGTCAGGTTCATCAACAACATAACTGAACAAACTAGAATCTCACATCAATTGATGATGTACTGAGGATGAAGTTAAATTTCGAGAAATTAAAAATACCGTCCACATGTTAACTGTTAATTTATTAATTACCTTCAGGTATGTTTTACGTAAGATAGTAAAATAAGATTTTTATCAAACGTTACGCCTTATTATATAGAAGCCCGTTAGTTGGTGTGACCTCTCAATTCATATTTAACGCAAAATACCACAAAATAGGAAACAATAAGAATAAACACAAAAACGGTTTTATAACAACAACGTGATTTATATTTATATTTGTATAATGATGTACATGCATATGGGTTACTTCCCTTTGATTAGAATTAAAGTTTTTACAAATGGAATACTATTTAATGAACTTTCCGTTGAAAGAATTCTGTAAAGCCGATAATATGTTGAGTAAACTTTTAACTTTAGAAGAATTGAAGGAGTGAATGTTCCGTAATATTTATAATTAAGCTTCCATTGTTTGTAATGCTTTTAATTAAGTTTGGAAAGTTTCGTACGTAAGTGTATGTGTGCGTGTGTGAATGTGTTTTCATGGCGTCCGCCTGCCAGCAAAGGGTCGAGATGCGATTTCTTTTACTGCTACATTCTTCGTAAGCGAATGAAATCAAGAGAAAGGAAGAACGGACTTGTGTCTGGTATTTATAATCAATGTAATCACGTGACAGGCTCGAAAGGCATAGACAGAATTTGGCGAAATGTTTTTTGTCAGGTCAAGAACTAGGTCGATATTATTCGGACGTAGTTGAAAACATGATTTTAATGTTAACAGACCAATCAGAAGTTGAGATTTTCTGAAAATATGTATGAAGCTGTATAAACTCTGTGATCCGCTTTTTGCACAAAAATCGACATTGATAAAAAGTGGTAGCGGAATGCTAAAATTATTTTTCCTGCGCCGTCAAAAAGTAATGGTAATATTTAAGTTTTTTGTTTTGTAATTACAATACATTTACATTTATAAGTAAGCTAAAAATAAACGTAAATTAAGACATTTTGTTTTCAAATTATGGCATTTTATTTTACTTTTAAAATATTAAGTAAACGAAAATAATTATTTTAAAAAGTACATTCATTTCCCTGGTGATGTTCTGCTGTATATGTTTTATTTTGTACATTGATATATATATATATATATATATATATATATATATATATATATATATATATATTATATATATATATATATTATTATTATTATTATTATTATTAGAAATCTTATAAGTATAAGACACTATACTGCTCGAAAACCTTCAGTGTCTTGATTTGCAAATAAACAAGCCAATACCAAAGGGAAAAAGGTATAAAAATAGAAAGAACCAAGAACATATACGTTAGCCGAAAATAATCATCCAGCATGCAAGTCCAAAGCCCAAAGAAAAAATCCCGATGCTAACTAACTATATATATATATATATATATATATATATATATTCAAAAAATAGGAAAGAGCAGTCAGATTTATAATCCAGAATTCTTCAACATTTATTTTTTATTTCAAAGAAAGCAGTGCTCGATACAATGTAGAGCATAATAATATCATTATTTTCAACCAAATGGTTAATATTAAGTTAGGATAAAAAATTTTTAATGGAAGAACATTTTTCTATAAATAGTAAACTTAACAAAATTTTTAATAAAATACACTAAAATTAATTTACAGCTGTACTGAAAATTTAGGGAGGATTATAAAAAACATAAAAATAAAATCTTAAATAAATACTTACGCCAGAATCAAAGAATTAGAGATCCTGAAATAAGAATAAACAATAATAAAGAAAAATTATGTAACTCTAGAAATCCTGATAATTGTCCTTTAATTAATGCCGTACAGAAGCCTTAGTTTACCAATGCACTACCTCTTCCATTGAGGAACCTAATGTTGTGAAAATCTATATGGGATGTACAAAAAATGAATTTAAATTAAGATAGAGACAACATTTGACTTCCTTCAAAAATATTAAGTATCGTAACCAAATATTTTTGGTAATTAAGAGAAACAAATAAAACACCAACAGTAAAATGGAGAGTAATAAAAAAAACAAGAACGTGTAGATCTTTGGATGACTCATGTCTTTTATGCCTACATGAAAAGTTATATTTTATTAAGTTTCTGAAAAATAAAAATTATTAAATCAAAGAAATGAAATAGCAGTTTTCTTATATTTTCCTTAAAAATAATTAATTATAAAAATAATTCACATATTAAAATCTATTATTTGATTATAAATTAAGTAATTTGTAAATGTGGAATTAAATTCTAATATTTTAATTTTACAGTACCATATATAGTCTATTAGTAAATTAGATAAATATAGTATTTTAGATATGTATAAATAAAAATATAAAAAATATGACTTAATCATATTTGAATTCCTATTTAAGAAAATATATAAAAAACACCAAATATATTGTAACGTAAATCTTAATAAGATAAAATAAACCAGACAGTAATAACAGCTTGAAAGCCAGACAGAAATCTTAAACCCCACCCAACCATAACCGACTTTAAATTTGCCATACAATGATACCATTGCTTTCTTCATTCGTAAAAAAGCCAACACCCCCTTAATAAAAAAAAAAATGGGAATTCTCTTAACACCAACAACTTAACTTAAAAATAGAGTAAATCCAATTTTTTCGTAAGTTATACTTAGCATTGCTTGAGAATGGTACCGAGCTCTGAATTTTAACTTTAAATTTTAAAGTTAAATTTTAAGATTTAAGTTTCAGTTTCGAAACGTAGTAATTTCTGTGTCGCGATGGTGACATATTTTTAAAAAAATATTTATAATAATTATAATAATGATATATATATATATATATATATATATATATATATATATATATATATATATATATATTATATATGCTAAATGTAATTTTGTTTGGCACAAGACAAAATTATGAAATAATGAAGGGGAAAAGATTATGTTTTTAACTGGCCAGGTTTGCTTATCATGCCTGTCTTGGACATCAGCCTTCAAATTTCAGTCTTTAACCTTGGCTGGAACCATCGCCAGTGGTTCTGAAAAACCCATAACTAAACGACCATAGAAGAATCAATCAGTTAATTGTAAGACTCAAATTGACTATCAATTGATCGACTTTATGCCGAAGTAAACGCCCCTGCTTTTATTTCCCTTTGCCTGTATATCGGTTGAGATATTCAATCTGAGTAATGGTTAACGAGCTAGTTTAACAGTCCATTACGGTTATGCATTCATGTTCGGTTTACGACTATTCGGAGTCGGATGTCTATAATAATTAACGGATACTAGGAAATCCGTTTTACGGTTAACACTTCTTCATTACACGAAGTGGAATAAGATTAGAGGGACGTAGCTTGCTGACTGCAGCAATAGCATTAAGAACCTCTGGGTGTTTCACCACATGACATTGAATTATATATCAGTATGCTATACTAAAAAGTCCCTGTTTAAAGTTTCCTTCGTGGTTGTGAGGGATAAATATCTAATTACTGTACGTGACTATTTTGGTCTTCAGTGAGAGTCCCCATCTGATGACATTGTGCAAGGATAAGCTGAGATTGGGCACCTGCATTAATACGACCTTTCCAAACCTATTTCAAAAGGAATTTCGCCAGTGCATCAAGTAACTTCTGAATACCCTACATTAGCATGCTAAAATACTGGTTTTCATCAGAATATCAACCTCTGTTACCTGGGAAGAACGTTCGTCTGAGTTTAGTGACACTGGAACAGAGGCTAGAAAGAATGTTCATATGCCTGCCTAGAAAATCAGCATGCAAATCGTGATTTGCCTGAACTTGAACAAGAAACTCTTGTACAGTTGTAAAATACCTCAAGTTGTCGTTGTTTACTAAATATCGAGCGGGACAATTCGAAATGGTCGTATATACGAGAAAACATTTGTTTTTTATGGCTTATCAACCCTTTGTGGGTTATTTAAAGCCGAAACATATTTTGGATTGTAAGAAGGATTTTTGGAGAGTAAATATTATTGTATTATCAGTATTTTTCTAAAACAATGGCCTTTCCAGAGACAAGTCCCACTGTTTAAACCATAGCCGGGGAAGAGATGAATTCAGTACTCTCCAAATGGTATTTCGCGTAAGTGAATACGACGATTTCTTATTCAAAGCCGCTATTCAATCATCTTTCGAAATTTTGATTACTTTTTCTAACTTGCTCAAATTTCATAACGCAAAAAAGACAAAATTTGAATAGTAGGCTGCCAAGAATTATTCACACGCTGCGTATCAGTCTTTTGTCTCAGTCTATTTCATAAATAAGCTTGGTCATATCTGTTTGTCTTTCATAGCTAGGTTTGGTCATATCTGTTTGTCTCAGTCTATTTCATAGCTAAGTTTGGTCATATCTTTGCTCTGCCGTGAAGTCTTTTATGGTTGAGCGGTGGAAAGCACACCTGGATTGGTCGTTTCCTCATTGTAAAGAGAACGCACGTTCTGACCTTGTCAAAAAGCACATTAGATTGCCCCAGCTGGTAGACGTCTTCTCAGACACGTGTATCAACTAACTATAGCATTTATAGCAGTAAACTTTTGTATTAAATAAAAGGACTGTGTGGAATATTTCTACCGGTGGGCACTTTTCAACTTATAAAATATATGTACCGTTTCAAATAAATGTTTCGCAAAGAATTTTCATATAGGTTTGATAAATGTGAAACAAAATAATTGTGCCGCGGAGAAAATTATTTTATTACCAAATAAGAAAAAAACTAAAGGAAATAATTAAATCATGCCGGTACTTGTATTTAGTACACAAGAAATTTTTCAAAAGTTGACATCCGATGCAATTCTAGCTTGTGGAAAATCTATTCGGGTCTTTTTGCGTTGCAGTCAACTTTGATCTTCAAAACATCCAAATGAAATGTCAATCTTAATTGTCTGCCTTTGTAATTCCTCTTATTTCATTGTTCTCTTTCATTAATAATGTTTTTCTTTTTCTTCTATTCTTTCACAGTCAGTAACCCCTTTGCATCTTAATGTCTTTATTGCCTTGCTTGGGATGAAATGATTTTAAAAAATGCAGTTGTCAAATATTTCATTCACATTTCGAAATACAATTTGTCCATGTTTTTCTTCATGTTCTATGTTACCTTGCGATCATGGCCCTCCACAACTTCCTATCTTTTTTAGACGTTATTAAAGTTTGTCTTTTTGCTCTTTCTCCTAATTGCTGTTCTGTCAACCATTTACACAAGCTCATTAGGTTAGGCACTGCTTTCCTCTACCTTCAGAATGTCCTGTGAGTGTCAAATTCTCTAAGCCCTCTTTTCTCATTATGTGTCCTAGAAACTGTTTTAATATCAACATTCAAAATAAGTTTACCGCAATTTACCTTCTTCTTCTTCTATATGCTGTCTCTTTTTATGCTAAGTATAAGTATCCTTTTTGTTTCCATTTTCTCTAAGACATCGTTGTTGCTCACATGTTCAGTTCGTGGTATTCTCAGCATTCCTCTGTAGAACCACATTTCTTTCCTCTCAAGTCTTTTCTTTAGATTGTCCAATATTCACTGTCACATAGGAGTGCCGATATTACATAGCAGTTCAGTATTTTTTCCTTTGTTCCTAACGAAATGTTCCTGTTTCTTAATACCTTGCTTAACTTTTGAAAGGGGTATTTCCCTATCTCAATGCAGCTTCGGTTTTTGGTTTCGCATTTTTCGTGCTCTGTTACAAGAATTCCCAGATATTCCCAATTTGTAATTCACATGTTGGACTGTCCCTTCTGTAGACAACCATATATTCTGTCTTCTTACAATTGTGCTTAATTCTTTCTCCTTGCTTTCCTTTAACGTACAAATAATATAAAAACGACAAAACATCAGAGTGGAGTTTATACACAAGTCATCAATGTGCTCTTTAAACGTTAAGAATACTAAGTGTGTATTAGCATGAGGGTTTTGTCATACTGCGTTTTCTTAGAGAACAGCATTTTGTTCGAACAAGTAACTTGTCTTATTCACATCATATATCACTAGCATTTCATGTAATCATGTTTATGAAAAATCTGACGAAGAAATCTAAAGGATACATTGAGTTTAACAGTTACTTCGTGAGACAAATTTAAACAGTCATTATGAGGCAAAGGCTTGTATCACATTAGAAGCCACCATGTTAATGTTCTTGATGAGTTTCAAAGAGAAATGACCATGTGAAAATTAAGCGCGCATATCGCATAACATTACGCTAGATTTTTCTTCACGTATACCAAACTAAAATAAAGGGCTAATCTTTTATGTTTAATTATATCGGATCCTGTTATGGTTGACTATAATGGATAGCGGCTCGGATTGAGGAATCGGAGAGCCGAGTTCGAATTCCAGTCGAATCCATTACATTCACTTACATAATACTCTTGGGAAAGGTATGAATCCCCTTCTTCTTCTTCGCCCCAGCTATGGGTAAATAGCAGGACACACCGGGTTCTATAGACTTGGATGGTAAGTGATCTACCGCAGAAAGAAATGGCAACTTACTGTGGGAAAAAATCTGCTTCGTTAGTCACATGATCGCCTAAGCGTGTATAACTAACTGACTGACTGATGATGACCACATATAGTACAGTAAGTATAAACAACACTAATTCTTATGAAAAATACCATATTAATTATACTTGTTGAATAACCGAAGAACACATCAGCCTATAATTTTTTGATGATTTTATTTTGTTATACTGGAATGAAACTCGAATTCAGCTGTAAGAACCTGCAGTGGGAAATCGGAAATAAATAAATAACTTCCGATAAGACTTAAATAAGTTGCGTGGAAACTAATATTCAAACCATATAATAATTATCAATGTGTATTTACTTATATATTTTCTGTCCCATATATAGTGGGAAGGGAGGTAACTCAACTTAAATTAGTAAATTTATGAGTGATTACTTCCCTTAATCATTTTAATAATCTATACAAATAAAAAAAAAAAAGTTACCTGCAACTGTACAAATTACTTCCCGAGCAAAATGAACCTTTTAATTAATCACTTCTTTTATTACCACGTTTCTTAGGTCGTAATTTTATTTGTTCAAGCCTTTCATGTAAGGCACTCAACTACCTTTGTCTATTGAATGATCGTCTTGCTTCAACTTGGTCTTGAAACAGGCTTTGTCATCGTCTTTGTCGTTCTGTTGCTGATCATTTTCTTCCGAGAGATATTTCCATTTCACTGTTATATTAAACACATACAATTTTTTAACATGAAAAGATACTGAGCAGAAAGCGATTTACCAGGAGTAATCAATGAATCATAGATAGCATTGAAACTCTAAAAAATATAAAGGGAAAGGATTAATTAAACGGTTCGTTGGCGTCTATTCTAGTTGTGAATTCATTATTTCCGCTATATTGAATCTCAATGCATTGTTTGAAAACTTTTGTTTCATTTCGTTTCAATATTAAACTTTCTAACATTTGGCGTCATTTTTGACGGCACGGGTAGACTAGTAAAATAATAATGATGATGTAATGATTAATGCAACCGTTTGTTCTAGCAGCAGAAAAATGTATCGACCTAGGGTAATAAGATGGAGAAAAACTAGGAAATATAACGAAAGAAAGAAAAAACAAAGAAGACGTACAAAGTGAAAAGGGACACAAAGTGCAAAAAAAGAACGAAAGTGACATAAGGTCAAAAGAAAGAAAGAAAGAGAGAGAGAGAGAGAGAGAGAGAGAGAGAGAGAGAGATAAATGAAAAAAGAAATATGGAAAAGAGAGAGGCGCAAAATGAAAAGTAAAAACAAAAGAAACACAAAATAAAATAAGAGACACAAAGTAACAAGAAAGATAAAAAGAGACTTAAATTAAAAAGAAAGAAAGAGATATAAAATTTAAACTAGGAAAGAAAGAGGCACAAATTAAAAAGAAAAAATGAAGGAAAGAAAGAAGCATGAGATGGAAAGTACAAGTAAAGAGACAGTAAAAAGAATGAAACCGATAGATAGTGAAAAGAAAGAAACATAACATGAAAAATAAGAAAGAAAGAGAGACAAAGTAAAAAGAAGGAGACAGGAAAAAGAAAGAGACAGGAAAAAGAAAGAGGGACAAAGTAAAAAGAAAGAGACAGGAAAAAGAAAGAGGCAAGAAAAAGAAAGAGAGACAAAGTAAAAAGAAAGAGACAGGAAAAAGAAAGAGACAGGAAAAAGAAAGAGAGACAAAGTAAAAAGAAAGAGACAGGAAAAAGAAAGAGAGACAAAGTAAAAAGAAAGAGACAGGAAAAAGAAAGAGAGACAAAGTAAAAAGAAAGAGACAGGAAAAAGAAAGAGAGACAAAGTAAAAAGAAAGAGACAGGAAAAAGATAGAGACAAGAAAAAGAAAGAGAGACAAAGTAAAAAGAAAGAGACAGGAAAAAGAAAGAGAGACAAAGTAAAAAGAAAGAGAGACAAAGTAAAAAGAAAAAGACAGGAAAAAGAAAGAGAGACAAAGGAAAAAGAAAGAGGGACAAAGTAAAAAAAAAGAGACAGGAAAAAGAAAGAGACAGGAAAAAGAAAGAGAGACAAAGTAAAAAGAAAGAGAGACAAAGTAAAAAGAAAGAGACGGGAAAAAGAAAGAGAGACAAAGTAAAAAGAAAGAGACAGGGAAAAGAAAGAGACAGGAAAAAGAAAGAGAGACAAAGTAAAAAGAAAGACACAAGAAAAAGAAAAAGACAGGAAAAAGAAAGAGAGGCAAAGTAAAAAGAAGGAGACAGGAAAAAGAAAGAGACGGGAAAAAGAAAGAGAGACAAAGTAAAAAGAAAGAGACAAGAAAAAGAAAGAGAGACAAATAAAAAGAAAGAGAGACAAAGTAAAAAGAAAGAGACAGGAAAAAGAAAAAGACAGGAAAAAGAAAGAGACGGGAAAAAGAAAGAGACAGGAAAAAGAAAGAGACGGGAAAAAGAAAGAGACAGGAAAAAGAAAGAGAGACAAAGTAAAAAGAAAGAGACAAAGTAAAAAGAAAGAGACAAAGTAAAAAGAAAGAGAGACATAGTAAAAAGAAAAAGACAGGAAAAAGAAAAAGACAGGAAAAAGAAAGAGACAGGAAAAAGAAAGAGACAGGAAAAAGAAAGAGAGACAAAGTAAAAAGAAAGAGAGACAAAGTAAAAAGAAAGAGACAAAGGAAAAAGAAAGAGACAGGGAAAAGAAAGAGAGACAAAGTAAAAAGAAAGAGACGGGAAAAAGAAAGAGACAGGGAAAAGAAAGAGAGACAAAGTAAAAAGAAGGAGACAGGAAAAAGAAAGAGACAGGAAAAGAAAGAGAGACAAAGCAAAAAGAAAGAGACAAGAAAAAGAAAGAGAGACAAAGTAAAAAGAAAGAGACAGGAAAAAGAAAGAGACAGGAAAAAGAAAGAGAGACAAAGTAAAAAGAAAGAGACAGGAAAAAGAAAGAGAGACAAAGTAAAAAGAAAGAGAGACAAAGTAAAAAGAAAGAGACAGGAAAAAGAAAGAGAGACAAAGTAAAAGAAAGAGAGACAAAGTAAAAAGAAAGAGACAGGAAAAAAGAAAGAGAGACAAAGAAAAAAGAAAGAGGGACAAAGTAAAAAAAAGAGACAGGAAAAAGAAAGAGACAAGAAAAAGAAAGAGAGACAAAGTAAAAAGATAGAGACAAGAAAAAGAAAGAGAGACAAAGAAAAAAGAAGGAGACAGGAAAAAGAAAGAGACAGGAAAAGAAAGAGAGACAAAGTAAAAAGAAAGAGACAAGAAAAAGAAAGAGAGACAAAGTAAAAAGAAAGAGACAAGAAAAAGAAAGAGAGACAAAGTAAAAAGAAAGAGACAGGAAAAAGAAAGAGAGACAAAGTAAAAAGAAAGAGAGACAAAGTAAAAAGAAAGAGACAGGAAAAAGAAAGAGAGACAAAGTAAAAAGAAAGAGAGACAAAGTAAAAAGAAAGAGACAGGAAAAAGAAAGAGAGACAAAGGAAAAAGAAAGAGGGACAAAGTAAAAAGAAAGAGACAGGAAAAAGAAAGAGACAAGAAAAAGAAAGAGAGACAAAGTAAAAAGATAGAGACAAGAAAAAGAAAGAGAGACAAAGAAAAAAGAAGGAGACAGGAAAAAGAAAGAGACAGGAAAAGAAAGAGAGACAAAGTAAAAAGAAAGAGACAAGAAAAAGAAAGAGAGACAAAGTAAAAAGAAAGAGACAAGAAAAAGAAAGAGAGACAAAATAAAAAGAAAGAGACAAGAAAAAGAAAGAGAGACAAAGTAAAAAGAAAGAGACAAGAAAAAGAAAGAGAGACAAAATAAAAAGAAAGAGACAGGAAAAAGAAAGAGAGACATAGTAAAAAGAAAAAGACAGGAAAAAGAAAAAGACAGGAAAAAGAAAGAGAGACAAAGTAAAAAGAAAGAGACGGGAAAAAGAAAGAGAGACATAGTAAAAAGAAAGAGACGGGAAAAAGAAAGAGGGACAAAGTAAAAAGAAAGACAAGAAAGATACAGGAAGTGGAAAGGAGAAAGCGACACAAATAAAAGAGAAAAAAGAAAAATAGATATAAAACAAAAAGTTAGAACAAAAGAGACACAAAGTGAAAAGAAGGAAATACTGAAAAGAAGAAACTGTTTTATCTTGAAAGGAATTAACATCGGAAGTTAATCCGTGTCTATTTCTGTTCCTTTGTACTTTCGTCCCTTACACAAAGTATTTATTCTTTTCATATACATTTCGTTATCATGTTTTTAAACACTTCTACACCCGGCATCAATTTTATTAAGAGTAATTTCTTTTTTTTTCTTTTCTTTCTTTTTTTTTTATTTTCTTTCTTTTTCGTTGCTCTGGTGGTTTTACATCGCGCTCAAAGCATCTCGGTGAAAAACTTATTACCATTGTTGTGATACAATTTCTTGATGTGAAATGTCGCAAAAACAAAAAAAGTAACTATGAAGATCTCAATTAATTCACCTTTCGGTGGCATTTCGTGCATGTTTAATTATTTTCTTCATTACTTATCCAAGACGTTTACAGAGAAGTGTCAGGTAATCAAAAAAGCCCGTATGTTTTTCGACATTTTTTTTTTGTTTTAAGAAAGGACAAAAATTTCACCGGGCAGCGATCCGTAAGCATTTCATTTTCGGTAACATGAAACTAATGCACCCACAGACCCCAAATCTTTCAGAATACTTAAAAAAAAAACTTAACTACTGAAATTAACAAGTTGATTAGGAGAGATTGACAAACGATAAGAATTTAAACTTGGAACAAAAACAGAAAACGATAAGAATATATTTTTAATGATTTCACCCCCAAGCAAGGCAATAAAGCCACTAAGACGCGGGGGGGGGTGTTACTAAGTGCGAAACAAAATAAGGAAAAGAAAAAAATATTAAGGAGCGGGAACAATAAATAAACAGAAAGACAGAAGATAACAACTGACATTGCATTTAATTTTTTGAAGATAAAAATTGACTGGAAAGCAAGAAGCCGGAAGAGAGTTCCACAAACGAGAAGTGCGAGAAAAGAAACTTTTGGGATAGAGATAACGGTTACATCTAGCAATTTCCACAGTAAAATGATGAGACCTTGCCGCCAATCTAGTACTGCGATTAAATTCATAAATTCTTGGTGACATAGAGGAAAGTAATATTTATTTTTCTTAATACAAAATGTGACACAAGGCCAAAAGGGGGGTAGGGTAGGCTGGTAACTATGAAGATCTCAATTAATTCACCTTTCGGTGGCATTTCGTGCATGTTTAATTATTTTCTTCATTACTTATCCAAGACGTTTACAGAGAAGTGTCAGGTAATCAAAAAAGCCCGTATGTCACTCTGTATAATCCTTACACCAAAACAACACATTCTTACTTACCATTCTTGCTACAGCCACCATAATACCTCAGAGTCTCTATGTAGTCCTAATTAGTCCCAGATGTACATTCGTTTGTGGGGGGTGAGGAAAATTCATCAGAACAATTACCATGTAAATATTTATAGAAAAATCACGTAGAAGCTACGTTGCGGCAGTGAGAAAGTGACTGAAGCCAAGATGCCAGGACTGGACCAATGATATTGCAGATTCTTTGAATTTCATCAATGATCTCTAAATACAGGGTGTTTCAAAAAATTTGATATCCTTTGAGATGTAAATATCACAGAAAGTACATGATTAAGGCAAATGAAATTAAAAAGTATTAATGTTGAAGATCATAAGGATTTATTCTTCCAAATCTGAATGAGAAATTCAAAAGCATGTGGATTATGTGAACGATTTCACAAATGTTCAATATGCGAACCGCCTGAGACACGGCATTTTATACCTGGAAAGAAAAAGATTAAAGATTAAAGAACATAAAAATACAAATAAGAAAAAACACAAAACATAAAGACATAAAAACCATAAAACAAACATTAAACATAAAGATGCTATTAAAATTTGAAGTCATTTGAAGGAGATCTAACAAAGTTATTAGATTGCGAAATGATATCAAATTTTTTGAAACACCCTGTATATAACAGGTTCTCCAAGCCATATGGAGCAGCGATATTCAAAGCTGGGGAAGATTAAACTCGTGACCGTACTGATATAAAGTGGTTACGGATGTTCCCAATCAGAAAATGAAATTTTTAAAGGACAGTCCATAAACTGTGGGCTGCCCCACTTGACTTCACTAAAAATCTGTCGCTAGGGAGCGCTCCATAAGTCTATAAATAGGCAATGACATTCACAGTCACCCTTCTTCCCTTTTTCTCTTGGACAACAAAATGCAGCCTCCCGTAGTAAAAATGTGCCCCCCCACCGGGGTACACACGCTCACTTCATGTTCTTAAATGTAACACTTTTCACTCTAACTTCTCCTATACAAACTTCATACACATATATACATTGTCTAGTTTAAATGTTTTCTTGTAATACATTCTTTAAATGTTTTCTTGTAAAATACATTCTTTAAAGGTTTTCTTCTTTCATATTCATTGTTTTTGTCACCCGCAACAATCTTCTATTGTCATTATATAATATTGGTAAAAATACATTGTCGTTTGTATATAGTTTTTTTGTTACTTTATTCATTTATTACCCGGACTCACATTTGAGTCCGCAATAATTGTTTTGGGAAAAATATGCCAGGCGAAACGTACTTTCTACCTAAACACGACTAGCACACTAGTAACAAAGTATTAATGATGACCAACTAAGTACTTGTATTGCATATCATACACTCCAAACATATCGGTTGGTTGCAGATGAGACTACGTATATAACTGCAACTCGTTAGAGAAAATAGTGATAAAGTAAATTCTCATTGTAAGAACGAAAGAAAGAAAGAGACATAAAGTGAAAAAAAAGAAACAGACTAAGTAAATAGTAAGAAAGAAAGAGGCAAACAGTGAAGAAAAAGAAACAGACTAAGTAAATAGTAAGAAAGAAAGAGGCAAAAAGGGAAAAAAAGAAACAGACTAAGTAAATAGTAAGAAAGAAAGAGGCAAAAAGGGAAAAAAAGGAAACAGACTAAGTAAATAGTAAGAAAGAAAGAGGCAAAAAGTGAAAAAAAGAAACAGACTAAGTAAATAGTAAGAAAGAAAGAGGCAAAAAGTGAAAAAAGAAACAGACTAAAAATAGTAAGAAAGAAAGAGGCAAAAGTGAAAAAAAAGAAACAGACTAAGTAAATAAGAAAGAAAGAGGCAAAAGAAAAAAAGAAACAAAAAGTGAAAAAAAAGAAACAGACTAAGTAAATAGTAAGAAAGAAAAGAGGCAAAAAGTGAAGAAAAAGAAACAGACTAAGTAAATAGTAAGAAAGAAAAGAGGCAAAAAGTGAAAAAAAAAAGAAACTGACTAAGTAAATAGTAAGAAAGAACGAGGCAAAAAGTGAAAAAAAGAAACAGACTAAGTAAATAGTAAGAAAGAAAAGAGGCAAAAAGTGAAAAAAAAAGAAACAGACTAAGTAAATAGTAAGAAAGAAAAGAGGCAAAAAGTGAAAATAAAAGAAACAGACTAAGTAAATAGTAAGAAAGAAAAGAGGCAAAAAGTGAAAAAAAAAGAAACAGACTAAGTAAATAGTAAGAAAGAAAGAGGCAAAAAGTGGAAAAAAAAAGAAACAGACTAAGTAAATAGTAAGAAAGAACGAGGCAAAAAGTGAAAAAAAAGAAACAGACTAAGTAAATAGTAAGAAAGAAAAGAGGCACAAAGTGAAAAAAAAAAGAAACAGACTAAGTAAATAGTAAGAAAGAACGAGGCACAAAGTGAAAAAAAAGAAACAGACTAAGTGAATAGTAAGAAAGAAAAGAGGCACAAAGTGAAAAAAAGAAAGAAAAAAGAAAGACAAAGTGAAAAAAAGCAACAATGAAAAGAAAGAGACGCTAAGTGAAAAGTAAGAACGAAAGAATATTTAAAAAATATTAATCAGTGAAAAATACGGATATTTAATTTACTTAAATACCATGCTGTTGGTAAAGTAAAACGGTTTTTAACAGAAAGGATTTTAAAAGATATTTCTAATCGTTTCATCCCAAGCAAGTGAATAAAGCCACTAAGACACAAGCGGTTACCAAGTGTGAAAGAATCTGAAAGAAAACATTATTAAGGAGAGAAGACAATAAAATAACAGGAATTAAGGTGATAGAAGATGACAGTTGGTATTGCATTTCGATTTTTGAAGATGAAATTTGACTGGTAAGCAAGAAACTGGAAGAGATTTACAAAAACGAGAAATACAAAAGAAAAAACTGTTAGCATAAACCGATGGCTACATTTAGTAATTTCAGCAGTAAAACAATGAGAATTATCTGCCAACCTAGCACTGCAATTAAATTCGTAAATTCTAGGTACCAAAGAGGAAAGCGCTTCATAGCAATTACTATGTAAATATTTATAGAAAAGGCACACGGAAGTTGCGTTATATTTATTTAAATATTACTTATCTCCTTTTTTTAATGGTGGCAACCCAACTTGAGACAAATTATCGATTTCCCATTCAAATAAATCTTGGTTTTATCCGTAAAATGGTTTGAAAGACTGTTTTTAACTTTTTTGTTGCTTCTGAATATTCTGCAACCTATGAAATGTTCTAAAATGAGAATCTGGTGAGTATAGAGGATGTGGAAGCGTCTGCCTTTCTATTTAACTTATTTTTTGTTGAGTTTTCTTTGCGGAGTGTACACCTTTATCATAAAACATTTCCTATTTACAAAAGCAAGGCATTTTCGAAGTAATGCTTTGTTTAAATGAACAAATTGCGCCACCAAGATACAAGGGGTTACTGAGTTTGAAAGAATAGGAGGAAAAGAAAAACATTATTAATGAGAGAGAACAATAAAAGAACAGGTGTTAAGACAGAAGATAACGACTGACATTGTATTTAAATGTTTGATTGGGAAGTGAAAAATCAAAAGAGAGTTCTACAAGTGAGAACTGCGACAGAGGAAACTGTTAGCATAGAACCTACGGTCACATCTAGTCATTTCAATAGTAAAATGATGATACCTATCCACCAATTAAGTCTTTTCTTTCTATGTGCCGTGTCCTTTCTGGACGTAGGCGATTATGGCTCTCTCCACCTCCCTCTATCCCTTGCAGCTCTCAACAAGTTCCTTCCCTCTGTCACCTTCCCCAGACTACGTTCTGTCATCAACTTGCTTAAGGCCGCCAGGTATGTCACGCATTATTTTCCCTTGCCTTTCTTTCCCTCTATTCGACCCGTGAGTATTAGATTATCCAGGCCCTCTTCATTATGCTTCCAAAGAACATCAGCTGCCTCTTCTTGATGTTAAGTATAAGCCTCCTACTTGTTTGCATCCTCTCTAAGACCTCATCATTGCTCACACGATCGGTCCATGATATCCTCAGCATCCTTCTGTAGAACCACATCTCCGTCGCCTCGAGTCTCTTCTTCATTTTTGAGGAAATCATCCAGCATTCACTGCCGTGAAGAAGGACAGATGTCACGTAACAGCTCAGTATTCTTTTCTTTGTTGCTAAAGAAATCCACCTGTCTCTCAATACTCTGCCCAACTTTTGGAATGCGTCCTTGGCCATCCCAATACGTCTACGGATCTTAATGTCGCATTTACCGTTATCTGTCAGAAATCTTCCCAGATATTTAAACTTCCGAGTCTGCTTGATTTTAGTGCTTCCGACCTTCATATCACATTTTGGGCTCATCTTTTTACTGATGACCATACATTCTGTTTTCTTGTAGTTTATGCTTCGTCCTTTTTTTACATTCTTCGAGTACTACGCTTAAATTCGTAACGTTGATGTAATCTCTACGCCACGTAATTAATGAATGTTAGCCAATTTTATCAGAAATAAAAAAAATAAACTTGAAGCAACAAAAATGGTGTTCTCTAGAACTAGATATTCTGTTACCATAAACGGAATAGACACGAACAACTAAGGCGATCTCAAGCCGGCAGCAGTTTAGTTAAAAAGGTCAACAAAATCATGGAAGTTTTTGAAAATGGCTACAATAGCCGAAAGTATTCATTAACCAAACTTGTATAAATTAAAAATTGCTGTCCAATCACACACAGACACGCACACACAAATACACACACATACATAGATACACATACGCACACACATACACACACATACATATACATACATACACACACTTTTGTGTTTTTTTGTTTTTTTCATTTTTTGTTTTATATTTCCATGTTGAAAAGTATTACAAGTGAATAAACATGAAAGAAGGCCTGGAATATTATTTAAAAAAATAAGTGGATGAGTAACGTGTTAGTAACAGAATTATCTCCCCTTCTCTTAAAATCCGAATCCCTTTTAGTCAAATATCGTTAAATCGTTTTCTATCCAGTCAAATATTCCTTCTGTAAAATGTCGATTTTGGAAGCTACATATATAAATTCACCAGAAACAGAGATATTTCACTATTTCCATTTTAGGGGTGGTGCTTGTGTGGATTTTAAGTATTTTATTTTTCGCTTTTTCACAGAAGGGGAGTTATAACTCTGAGTAAATAATTATAACCCCCCGCGTCATTTATATATACAAAAATACTCGTAGGAAACGAAAAACAGCAAAACGTGGAAACAAAACGAGTATTATTTATTGTCTGATTGTTAAGTGGTGTCAGACAATATTAAAGATAATAATAAAAAAATAAAATTGTGAGTTAGGATCAAATGTAAATCAAATATGGTTCGAAATCCGACAGAATGGCAAGATAAAGAAGGGATAAATTGTAGACAGTCTTTCTCGTATGTTTCACATATATATATATATATATATATATATTATCAGTGTGTGTAATGAGTGTCCAGATAATTTATTTGGAAAAGAATTTTCTGGAGTTTTCTTATATCGAAGTTTTCTTGAGTGTTAAAAGATAAATGCTACGATCGTGAAAAAGGAAAGAAGCCCAAATTTTCGTTGACCCACATGTTGTCTGCCAGTCCGATAGTGAATATGTCACGTGTTTGTGTATGTAGAGGAGAAAAGTGGGTTTGATTCTCGTCGGTTTAGGAAGAGTGAATTAATGATAATTATAATTGTTATAATTATTTTATTATAATTATATTTGACAGTATAATTAATATTTCATTTAGGTATTTTTATGGACAACGGCATCGCCATTTTACCTCTTACACGTACGTTTGTTGGGATTTTCACAGTTGCGCGCGGGCGTTTGTGTGTGCGCTCGGGAGTGTATAGAGTGGAATGAACAAACCCAAGGTTCAAAATAATTTTTACAGCTTTTATTCGTGGCCAAAAGAGAATGCAAATTAGTGTTAAATAGAGAAAAAATTGAGTTTCCCAGTTAGCAGAGCTCTTCACTTGAGTAAATATTGTTGTTCATGATGACGGTCGTCTTCGAGTATAGAATCCAGAGGTTAGCAGTGAATATTTCGAAGACAGTAGTGGATATCCCGGTAAAAGTAGCAGAACGTAGTTCGTCCTTCTGTTTCTCTTCGCTTGACAAGCTAGAACTGGACATTCGGGTAGAGTAAACAAAATGGCCACCTTTATACACGACGGATTGAATGTTCTACGTCTTCTGATTGGTTAACCTTCTATTGGTGGACTATAAAGTGAGTCAAGTCATTTGGGCTAGCTCACTAGTTACATATACACAAAAACTGCAACAAATATTTCGAAGAGAGATTTATCCGCTTCTTTCCACATGATATGAGAAATCTCAGATTCAAGCTTCCAGAACTGGGTCTTCTGTAGCAGGGATTGTGAGTGGTTCTTCGAGCAGGCCTTGAAGGTAGCGGCCGCTGAAAAGGAAAAGTGGAAAAAGAGGCTGAATAGGGCTCGGTCAGCGTTTGTATAAGTTCTGGGACATTCCTGTTGTTCCCTATTGATTACTTCTGTTGCTGATACTGCTGAATCGAGAATAGTCAGTAAAAATACATGTCACGATAGTCAACAAGCGAGCTAGTTACTATGCATTCCTTAATTTCAATTACTTGATTTACTCACCATGAAATTCCAGGTTATGACTATAAACTACATCCGACAGGAAGGCCTCTGATTGGGAGATTAGAGGTCTTTGAGGACCGTGGAATCATGTCTTTATTGCTGTTGTTCCCAGTTTCACGTTTGACTCTGGGCGGTAACACCTGTTACGGTCCCAGCTGTTAGCGAATAGGGAATACCTCAAACAAAAACAAAGCACAATGAAAGTATAAAAATACATTTTTATAGTAAAAATACCAGCAATACATTTTTATATAAAAATAATTACCAACAATACCTATTTATAGCAAAATGGCCAACAATACATTTTATCTGTAGTTGAAAGTATACAATAGCGTTCAAAATATATTTACTTGAAGCCATAAAATTGTATTCAAAATATTTACATTTCGGCATAACATATAACACAAAGTGGTTGATATGCCACTAAACAAAATCAACCAACCTGACTTACATGCAATTAACTATTACATGTTTTCTGTAAAATTATTTAAGTCGTACTGAAATGCATGTTAAGTAAATATTAATTCTGTCATGATATCTGAATATTTATTTAACTTGCCTGAGTTATCAATCTATATAAATTTACCTTCTGTTATCGATGATTTATTTTGTAATTCTTTTATTAATGTGTCTAGACGGTTAATGTCAGTACAAAGTCAAACTGTTTCCGACGTTTTTTCTTATCCTTGAGTGTGTGAGGTAAACGAAAGAATGAGTGAAACGATAAAAACGAATAAAAAATCAAGGCTAAAAAAAACAACGTCTGACTGTAAAAAAAATGAATGAAGATTTTTATCTTTAACTTATAAAGAAGAAAAGCAATTGAGAAAAAAGAGTGAAAGAAAAAGTGTGACTATATATATATATATATATATATATATATATATATATAATCATTTCCTCACAAGAAAGGCCACTCAAACACAGAGGGGTTACTGAGTGTGAAGACTATAAGAAAAAACATTAGTAAGGAGCGAAAACACTAAAAAGAACAGCAATTAAGAAGGCGGAATTAAAAGAATTACTTATTATATACTTGTATAAAAGTATTACTATTAATTTTTAGTTAAGAAGTCCTTCATTTTGTAACTGAACGTAATGTATCTTCTCTGTGCATTTTCTAAATATATTTTCATGGTAATTGTTCTCATGAACTTTCCTCTTTTTGTTTGAATAGCTAGATGCAACCGTAAGTTCTATGCTAACAGTTTCTTCTCGTTTGTGGAACTCTCTTCTGATTTTTTGCTTTCCAGTCAAATTTGATCTTTAAAAAATTAAATGCAATGTCAATCGTTATCTTTTGTCTTTTTAATTCTTGTTCTTTTATTGTTCTCTCTCCTTAATATTGTTTTTCTTTTTTTCATATTCTTCCACATTCAGTAACACTTTGCTTTTTCGTGCCTTTGTTGTTTAGTGAAATGATTGAAAAATGCCTCAAGTATCGGTATTATGCATTGATTATGAGACACTCTACATTAAAAAAAAATGCAAAGTTTCAGGTATTTTAAGTATTGTAGATATCATCCGTCAAAAAGTATGTGATATTTCATCTAAGTCAATCTTGTTTGTATTATATTGATCACCTTGATTTGGAGGTCGTCCCTATATCTTATGAACTAGGCGTGCTGAAGACAATTATTCGAAACGGACGCAAACTACGTTTGTCGACAGTTGCATCGAATTGGGCGCGCTGAACACCATCGTTCGAAACGGACGCAAACTAAGTACTACGACCGTCGTTTGTCGACAGTTGCATCGAATTGGGCGCGCGGAACACCATCGTTCGGAATAGACGCAAACTAGTAGTAAAACCTTAAGCTTCAGATTTGAGTCTGTCATGTTCACAAAGTACCATATTTTCTGATACAAAAAAAAAAAAAAATTCTGGTGATTCTGAGAAAAAATTCCCATACATCTTATTAAGGAAACCGGAAGAATTAAGTGCCAAAGGCAAAATACGATGCATGTGGAAAAAATTTCTATCCCGAACCAAGAAGTGTTTAAAAAAAATTGGATGTTTAGTCAGATTTTGGAAGTGGGTCAACCCATGAATATTTCAACACTCTTGCGTATTAACATGCATATATACACCACTTTATACTGAAAAGTTTCAGCAAAAATATTCTAGACTTCCATTCAAGATTTCCTTTTCTCGGGAAACAATGGTGCAGGGCAGAGCGCTACAGACCTTTTCAGGAACTATGGAAATATTGGGCTGTACCTACATCAGAATTCCATCTTGGTGTTACTCATATAGTCTAAAGGAAAGGATAAGCCATTACAACTATGTACTTGGATTGCTACAGGAATTACTGGAAAGAGAGGCAATATGCCATCCATCCGTCAAAGATACTCCATGACGGATTTCTGTACGGTTTTCCTTTTTAACCTTCTCTTTTCTCGAAGATACTTATGTTGATGCTAAGCATGAATGAAATATTTCCAAATTTCATTTCCCCATTATAAGCATTATTCTATCCATTATATATGTAAACCTGATGGGGACAGAATAACTGAAAGAATCATTGTTCTTAGAAATTTTTATACCGCTATATAAATACTCATCACTAATTTGTCGCACACAGAGAACTTATAACATGGGAATACAATAAATAGTTTGAAAGGGGTCAAAAGAGACAAGGCCTTACTTGCAATATTTCCGAACAGGAAAATGGGAAGGTCAGTGGTGTTCTGTATGTACCTGGTAAGACCATGTGGTTTTCTCTGCATGTCCTACCGCTGTAGGATCGTGACGTCTGCCTTCTCCGCTGCCTACATCCCAACTGGTGTAGGTAAACACGTCTTTCCCGTGATAAATAGCAAATCTATGAACTGATGTCATTCATCGCTGTCACATGATAACTCATTACTTCGTTTCAAGCAAAGGGAAATAATCACTCTTTGCACCCTTATAATACCCACAATCCAGTGGGTTTTTTTAAAAGAGTTTTCAAGTTTTCTTTATCCAAGGCTGGTTGCCACCTAAGGCGAGAGAGGCCAGGCTGTTTTGTTATTTCGAATGTTTTTCAAAGAAATTAGTGAGTATATCTATTAAAAAAACTAATTGTGCTTTATCATTTAATAAGAAAGCGTCAGAATAATTTTTGTCTTATCGTCTGAAATATATTTTAAGCATATCCCTTAAAACCTAATAGTTCTTTAACGCTTAAAAACAAAATGTCTGAATTAAATTTCATATAACCGTTATATTTTTCTTGTAATATTTGACACATCTAAAAGCAAAATGTTGCCTTTAGTCCTTCCCACCTTACATAGATTTCAGCTGAATATATAACTGATGTATCGGTCGACTATGATTTAAATTAAATACTATCATTACCAGCTTAAATTTTTTTTTTAATTTTTAGCTATTTTATTAGATATAACAGTATCATCAATTACTATAACATGAAAAATTATTGAGAATTATTGTGGTATAAAAAGTGGTTTTAAAGTTAAATTTGATTTTTTCAGAAGCCTTTGAGTTCTTGTAGTTCAATTGGTAAAAACTGCTGCTGCGTAGGTTTCCATAAATTTTATCCTTTATTTTTGATCCGCATTCTACGCCTGGCCGTATATTGACAGTACGAAGAAAATCTATGATAAATAGTAACAAAAAAAAATACCCTAATTATCGTCTATGTATCATGTCCCTTCAGGCCGTGGTTGATCATGTTTTTCCAAAATTTCTCATTCTTTCCATCCTCCATTCCGACATCCATTCACAAAACCTCGCCTCGTCATGACCAAATATCTTCCTCTATCTCATTTTCCTTCGTTGCGCCCTGTAAGTGTCAAATTCTCCAAGCCTTTCCTTCTTCCAAAATATCCAGCTGTCTCTTTCCGATTCTGGTTATAACTATACTTTTTATTTCTATTTTCCTTAAGACGTTTTTTTTATTACGTACACGCTCCGCCTATGATATTCACAGCATCATTTTGTAGTCACTTCTTCATTCTTCATCTGTGAGGAGATTGTCCAACTTTCATTGCTATATAGGAGGATTGATATCACATAAAAGTCAAGCACTCTTTTCTTTGTTTCTAACGAATACGCAATCTTAAAAATAATTACAAATATGAACCTATCTATATATTGGCGTGGTTGGAAAGTAATTACACATTTCAGCACAATGCATTATGAGTCAACCAAACAAGGTAGAACCAAGGTTGAACAGTATGAAACTGCATCTATAATTAGTTTATCATCTCTTCAATCCGACAGTGTTTATTTACAGTGCATTTCGTAGTTCAATCCAATGGAGGATTATGACTTTAAAAAGGAACCTATGCGCCATTGCGTAATTATATGCGTTCCGACAGATAATGGGTAGCACGACTACAGAGTGTACTTCTTTGGTAAACTGAAAGAGAAAAGGGGTTAATCTACTGCATGACAATGCAAAGGTGCTTTCTGCAAAACAAACCCAAGAAAAATAAGATCATTAGAATGGCAGTTTCTTCCACATGCTCAATACTCGTCAAATTTAGCGCCTACAGATTTTCATTTCTTTCGAGAACGAGAAAATTTCATTACTGGAAGACAATTTTTCTAGCCAGAATCTATCATACATTATTTATAAGTCTATCATTCGCCTTTGTTTTGAATATTGCTGCTACATCTCGACCGATGCTCCAGCTATATATTTAGAGATTCTTGATAAAATCCAGAAAAAAAAAGAATCTGTAATGTTATTAGTCCTAACCTGGCATCTCAGCTTCAGTCACATTTCCGCAGCAGTAAAGTGCATTTTCTATAAATACTTTCATGATAATTGTTCTTATGAACACTCCTCTATGGTACCTAGACTTTATGGATTTAAGCGTAAAACTAGATTAGCGTCAATTTTAAAGATGAAATGGCGAGATCTAACCGTAAGTTCTATGCTAATAGTTTCTTCTATCGCACTCCCAGTTGTGGAACGCTCTTCCGGATTCATGTTTTCCAGCCAAGTTTGATCTACAAAAATTTAAATGCAATGTCAATCGTTATCTTCTGTCTTCGTAATTCTTGTTTTTTTATTGTTCTCTCTCCTTAATAATTTTTTTCTCGTATTCTTGCGTCTTTGTGGTTTTATTGACTTGTTTGGGGTGAAATGGTTAAAAAGACATTCAGAAACAAGGAAGTTGGAAAAAAAAGTCTTTTAAACATGTTTTTTTTCTTTAAATGTGGAGTCAAAGATTTACCTTTTCCGTTAGACTCGTCTTAAACGATTGTAGTCCATTAAAGGTGATTGCATTTTCGATAAATAATATTTGCATAAATTTAACTTACATTTGTTTTTATACACTTTCTCGGATAAAGTAATCATTTTCCAAATTCCGTAATATTACATCATGTGTATTTGAATATTCTAGTCAAGAAATTTTGCTTCCATAAAGCAAATAGATAATTTCTGATTGAATCTCTCGGCTGAGAAGTACTCACCATTTACATTTAGATCTTGGTTCTATTATCACAACGTTTCGACCGCCATGCCCTTCGTCCTTGTTCAGGTGCTCGTGATAAAAACAAAAACCAGGACATTTTTTCAAGTGTAAATAAAACAAATATTTATAAAAGACAAGTAAATTTTACACTAGTTGGAAAGTCTGAACTGGTTGAGGGTGGAGAAAAGGGTATCCACTATACCCCCATTTCAATGCTCAAGCATGTATGGTAAAAATATATCACAAATACGAATTAACCAGGATACACAGGTACACTATTGATCCTAGCCAGAAATACTAATCCGTATATAAATAATCACATCATTTTTGACGGACACTTTTTGCGCTTGTATATTTAATAACTTAATAGGAAAGACTCATAATAATAGATTTAAATTATACCATTATTTTTTTTATGAGTAAACTCATAATAAATTAACTGAAGCTGTATGAAGACTAAGGGGTTCCCAAACCTTTTTCTCTTATTTACCCTTTCGTCCTGCCCGAAAGTGTTGGTGTAACCTTTGAGAAGACATTGCGTGTTGTAGCACACAGGGTCAATTAAGGTGAACATTTTGGCCTGGTCGTTGGAGAGGTGTAGCGATGTGGAACACAGAAACGGGTTGTTTCTTTCTATCTGGGAAAAAAAGACAGAAGATTCGCAAACTTTTAATCATAAAAAAGAGGCGAAGTGCCGATAACCCAAGAGACTTGCTCGCGTACCCCGAGGGATACGTGTACTCTGATTTAAGAACATTTTAAACCGGGAAAGGAATCGAGGGAAAAAAAAAAAAGATGAAAATGGGAAAAACAAGGAAGTGATGAAAAAAAAAAAAAGAATTAAAAAACAAAAAAATAAGACAAGTGCAAATGTATTTGACCTTTTATTGCGTGCGAGGTAGTTATTTATTTTACTCTAACGCGAGTGATTGTTGCTCAAGCCTAGGTAAAATTCGAAATCTTTTAATGATGATTTTCTAGGCATGCGGGCCCTTTCCAAAAAAAAAAAAAAATAAAAGAAAACATAATCTTTCTATTCTCACAATGCCACCGATGCAATGGAACAACGAAAGATGCCTTTCAAAATAAAGTATAAACAGTAATATTTCGTTACAAACAAAGAGATGTGTACTGAACTGTTATGTAATATCAATCCTCCTCTATGGCACTTAATGGTGGACACCCTCGTCAGAGATGAAGAAGAACCTTGAGGCAACAGAGATTTGGTTCTACAGAAGAATGCTGAAAATACCATTGGCAGGACATACGAATAAAGAGGAAATTTTATAATGTGGAAAGAGGACATATTAAAAGCAAGACGGGTGAAGGGAAAAATTGAGTAAGCTATCTAGAGAGATTGTATAAATGGATGACAGAAAAGAGTTTGGGATATATGGTAAGGGGAAAAACTTTTTTTAGAGATATACAAGTTAGGAAGTAGTGGAGAGTCATTACTGCTCTCACCCTGAAGAGACACGACACATAAAAGGGAACTAGTACTGAAAGTAAACGGTATATTGTTATTGATTTGGTCGCCGTTAAATATCGAATGGAGGGACGGTGGCATTTTGTTGAAAAATATGTGGATAGTTAAGTAATGCAGCTTATTGCTTATGGGCGCCTATTCCATTTCCTTTAAAGAAATATACTTGCGTGGGATTACCTCACTTTCTCTACCATGGGACTTCTCTTTACGCCTGATATGTGGCGTTGTGTATAAAAGAGAAACACCCAAGCCATCTTCCCCTTTTTTCCTTTTGTCTACAACCACAGGATGACATGGTGACAAGACATGTCTTGTTTCCCCTCCGTGGTGACCTCTTCATTCGGACGAATCAACTTTTTGGTTCCAACAAAAGCACCTGGAGTCTCTCTCTCTCTCTCTCTCTCTCTCTCTCTCTGTTTCACTCACTCTCTCTCTCACACATGTACACACACAAACTCAACAGATAATCGCATAATTTTAATTTCTCTTTATTTATTATTCAATATATATATATATATATATATATATATATATATATATATATATATATATATATCGCGCGCGACTCTCGTCGAATCCGACGTACGGGGGTCAAACAGATCAGTTCTCAGGAAACCGACAGCCCAACAACAGCACATGAGAATTGATTATAGTGGTGAAGGTTTCGTGCAGGACCATCTACACCTTTTGAAGGGCCGAATACTGTATTCGGCAGGTTTTGAATTCAGAGTTGTCCTTCTTCTAGACCAGTTGCCATCCAAGGCTATAGAACCCAGTCTGTCCTGCTATTTACCCATATTTGGAGGGAGAAGAAGAGGATTCATACCTTTCCCAAGAGTATTAGTACGTAATTGAATGTAATGGATTCGAACTCGGCCTCCGATTCCTCAATCCAAGCCGATATCCATTATATATATATATATATATATATATATATATATATATATATATATATATATATATATATATATAATTATAAATTAATTGATTTAAAATATGGTTTTCCACACAGTTCTAACCATGTTTCCAAAATAGAAGCTAAAAGCCCCGAATTTAATTTTGCAATTAAATTAAAAGCATTAGTTCCATTTCATCCTCAAGCTTCTATTTTGAAACATGGTTAGAACTGTAGTGGAAAAACCATATTTTAAATCAATTAATTTATAATATTAATGCTCTGTAAATTTACATTGAGCACTATTTTGTAAAAATAAAATATCTATAAGAACACCGGATTATATATCTTTTTTACTGTTCTTTCTTTTTTATTTAAATATATATATATAATTATTTATTTAAAAATATGATTCCAACACTTCATATATATATATATATATATATATATATATATATATATATATATATATATATATATGCAGAGAGAGAGGAGAGAGTAGATAAGTTGGTCAATAAAACAAAGTCAAACGAAAGGGTATCGACGACATCAGTACGAAAAACATTTATTAATATTAACCAGGTGACAAAAATAAAGCACGGAGATTGAGGTTCCAATTCGGAATTTTCGAACACGCCTATGTTCTTTATCTGCGGATGGGAGAAATAAACAGAGTTATGGTGTAAACTATCCAACATTAGTTCTTGAGGTTGGGTAGAGTCCTGCTTATAGGTGTAATTGTTAGAAAAATCCGTTTCCTGTTTGATTTCTCGCTGTGCGAATCTTTATGAAAATAACCTTAGATTTAAAAATTGTGATTGGTGATAAGTGGAAGGGAACTATATATATATATATATATATATATATATATATATATATATATATATATATATATATATATATATATATATCAAGGTAGACGATTGTTTAGGTCAAACCTAGGTATATATATATATATATATATATATATATATATATATATATATATATATATATATATAAATCCATTTACGTGTTGAAATCACTTATTTTGAAAATGTTGAGGCATTTTAACCAAATATATTTATAATTGGTAAAAAAACATATCGTTACACGACGGCAACACGCTAGATTTAATTTCTGTCGTATAGTCGCAAGCAGAAGACATGCTTATATTTTTTTAGAGGTTTATACATTCAAATATCTGTCATAACGGTGGGTGTGTTAGATAATGGAAGAACAGAATAAAGTCTAGATAAATGAATAGCGCGACGAGAGAAAGGAAAAGAAAAAGAAACAATTTCAGCATGTCGAATTTGCCATCTCCAAGTGGAAAATGAAATTCCGACTGGTTCCATGACGACAACACGTAGCGAAGAAAGAAGGAATCCATCGTTTTTGTTTTTTTTTTTTGTACTTTAAGGAACATATCCTTATAAAAAAAATGATAGCCAATGAAAAAGACAGCTTCCAAATAACCGAAAAGATGACTTTAATACACGATTCTTTTGATATAGGCATGCTTAAAAAGGCAAGCGGATAATCAGATATAGAAGAAACGATCCACACGTCTATCGGGATACAATTCATGTTTCGGAATGCGCAGAAAGTTTAAAAGCTGCCGAATAAAGAATTGATATGAGAATGAATATACGAGATATTAAAAGACGTGCAATTCTTTCTACCTAAATTCTTAAAGATCTCTTTTCTTTATATCGAGACATAATGGACTTCTATTTAATGATCGTTTACAAATTCAATCAAGGTAATAGTTTTCTTTATTTTTAAGTGTAAGTACCTATCACGTAATAGAAATCTCGTTTTTCATTCCACATTTCATTTTACATCCAGAATTCGTATAAAGAATCCAATAGTTGCATTTTGGCAGTTTTATTACAAAACAACAATCACCTGCCCGATTCCGATTATTATTGAAATTGGTGTCTTTTTTTCCTTTTATTTAAAATCCCTGTTCCTTTCCTTTCCTCAGGCTTTAATAGTGGTGCTGTCATGATTTTTTTATGATATGCGTGAATGGTGGTAACGTACCTTCATACTAAGAGTACCGGGTTGGCAGTTTTCTGTTCGCTGTTCCCGACTAGTAGTTAGGAGCCCGAGCTGTTGCGAAGCGTCTTGAGAGGCTACCCTGATCAACAGTTGCATAATATCAGGGTTCTTGCCGTGCCATGTCGCACATGGAAGGGTATCCCTGCAAGCATCTCTAGTGGTTAAACCTGAGACCACACTACATTGTAGTTTGCGCCTGTTCCTTTCCTGCACATATTACATTAGATAACCGACCCCTACTACTACCATAGGCTTTTCCTTACCAAAATAACACATCATGACATTAAACAACCAAAGACATAAGCTTAACCCAGCTCAACAAATAAACAACTAAACCCCTTAACCTTTCTTTATCGAACATTCGTGGTATTCATACCAACTCCTGCAGTGTGGAATCATTCCACTTCGAAAAGTCCCTGGACATCCTAGCTCTCGGCGAAACTAATCTTAACTCTTCAATCCCTTCCTCTGAATTCTCGATTGCTGGCTACCGTCTTCTCCTTAGAGAGCTCACATGAGTTTATTTCCGCGAACATCTCCCGCTAGCTAGGGAACTCTCTCTTGAATCTTCAGACCATTCTTACATGTGTCTCCGTCTCTTTTTACTTAATTCAGTCAGCTTCTATCTCTTCTTTCTACATTGTCCCCCTTCCTCTCAAGGCTGTTGCGTGCTAGATAGTATTTCTGATAATATAGACAAGGCCATCTCCCTACACCCATTTGCAAATATATTTGTGTTCGGTGATTTTAATGCCCACCATACCAGGTGGCTTAAACACTCTGTCACCGACCTCACTGTCATCCAAACCCTTAACATCTCAATCGCTCAATCTCTCACGCAAGTGGTTGATTTCCCCACGCATTTTCCCCCTGACGGACACGCTTCTCTTCTCAAGCTTTTCTCCCACTATCACTGACTCTTGTTGTACTACGCAGCTCTACTCTCTTGGCAACTCTGATCATGCGGTGGTGTCTGTAAACATGTTCTTCCGATCCCCCACCATATTAAGAAACTTCTACCAACCAAATATCTTTCTGTTATCACCGAGCAGACTGGGACTCATTCCGTGATTTCGTTCGTGAAGGCCCTTGGGAGTTTCTAATCATCCTATTCAAAAATGCGCGTCTGGGGGTCTCCTCCTGTGTGAAAGCCGGCTTTGACACTTTCATTCCAGCAAGAAAATATCAAGTTAAACCGCGTTCATCTCCTTGGTTCTTACCTGGATGCTCGACCGCTATAGCCCACTGCAATAACTTTTTTTCCAGCTGTATCAGAGCGACCCGTCTGATTGCAACAAACATCTCCTTATCTCTGTTCGTAACGAGTGCAAGCGTGTCCTCAATGAAGCGAAGTTACAGTTTTTTGATAGAATGAAACAAAGTATAGTAACTAGATATATTTGGCGGTTCTGAAAGAGTTTGCTAAATAACAGCAAATCCTCAATCCCTCCTCTATTCAATGAATTTGAAGTCCTGACATCTACAGCAGATAAGATTGAATGCTTTGCTCGGAAATTCTCTCCCAATTCAACACTCGACTCATTTGAAGTACCCACACATAATTTCCCCTCTAAAGCATAAACTCGTCACTGGTCTCGGATATCATTTCTAAATTAGACTCCCATAAGGCAAGTGGAAGTGACGGGATACCAGCCATTGTCCTAAAGAAATGTGCTCCCGAGCTGGCTCCATTTCTCTCGAAACTCTACAACTATTGCCTCGCTGCTTCCTGTTTTCCAGCATGTTGGAAATCCTCCTCTGTAGCTCGTGTTTTTAAGAACTCTCGTGTTTTTAATCCTCTAACTCTTGTTGCAGACCCGGTTGCAGTGCTGATTATTACCTCTAAGCCTATAAAAGATAAATATGCGTGAATGAACAATGAGGAAAGGGGTCAATCAACAAGTTATATCTCCTGACAAAGACATCTGTTTATAAAACATGAGTAAACAAAACTTTAATTAAACAGTCGAGTAACTCATCCCAAGGTAGGGATCAATGAAAAGTGTTCAAAGTGGCCAAAGGCGGGAAAAGAAAGTTTTACAGTTCCGGAAAAAGAATGTGCGCACAGATAGAAAGGAGTACTCACTGTGGATATTTTAAGTTGTAAGTGATTTATTTTTAATGTACAGGTTCAGAGTTAAAAGAATGTTCGGTAAACATTGAATTGACCGCTGGTAAATGTTCTGACTGCTGTGGGGCATCTAGCCGATAGAAACGAAGCATGGTCTTGTAGAATGATTTACGGCGAGCCCAAAGAGAAAGACGAAAAATCTCAAATGTTCTGGACTGCTTGGGCATCTAGCCGGTAGAAACGAAACATGGTCTTGTAGAATTTACTCCCAAAGAGAAAGACGAAAAATATTTGTTCAAAACAATTATGGTTTCGATTCCCTGTTTTTGCCCCGACGAGTGTCTACTCTAAAAACGTCTTCTGGTACAAAAAGGTCCTGACCTGTGATTAGCAATTTGTTCGTTCAAACATCCCCGTATATCAAGGCCCCTGCCGAGGGATAAAAATACGCCATTAATGCAGTCGCGACTAGTTGCATACGAATCGTGTCGCGTATCTCTAAAACATCTTCCAGTGGAAAACGGAGAAAAAAAGTCCGACCTGTTGGCAGCTTCAAAAGGATAAAAAAGTCTTGGTAGAAGACGACATTGTTTGAAATAAGGGTTTAAGGCCTGTGGTTGCCCGTCTACTCAGGTTGAGGACAAACAACTGGCTTGCAAACGCTGGCTGTTTGAGACGCTGCGAAACGCGCGGGAAAAATTCAAAATTATCATGGACGAAAAGGAGCTTGCTATGTTTAGCTGTGATTAAATCCAATCGTTAAATTATAAATGGAATTAATGTTAATCAAATCACTCTATTAGTCTCCTACCACTTTTCTGCAAAGTATTCAAGGCTTTAATTAATACTGAAGTCATTAAGCATCTCACCTTCACGATGGGATTCCGTTTTGCCCAGTCTAAAACATTCTTACGGCCAATACTAAATATGTATATCAAGCTCTTGATAATAACAGAAGTCGAGCTTTCAGATATCTCAAACGTCTTCTAAGTTTCAGGGCTACGATATTACAGGACGATTGTTCCATCCTCAAATCGTGAAATGATGGTCGTTCTAAACAGGCTCGCTTCTAGATCCTTTCAAACAAACGTCCTCTAAGGTTCTATCCTGGGTCCAATGCTGTTTCTGATTTTCATCAATGATCTCCTTGATGTCAGCAGTTCCCAGATAGACATTCATGCAGATGACACTACCATTTACGCCCGTCTCAATAGCAACTCCATCAGAGTTGATAAAGTTAATCTGACCGCTGCTCTTGAAAAGGCCCTCCAATTAGTGGTTAACTGGGGCAAGAAATGGCTTGTAAATTTTAATCCCTCCAAAGCTAAACTGCTCTCGTTTAACCACCATAGAATAACTTCCCTGTCCGCCATCAGTAAGGCTGATGCTCGACTCCAGGTGAGGGTCTTACTTCGCCTTCTTGGTCTCACGTTTTCAACTGACTTGAAGTGGAACTACTACATTGAATCAATAGCTGTATCTACTGCAAGGAAAGTTGGTTCATTGTGTCATGCCAGAAGGTTTTTCTCGTCAGAGATCATCTTGCACATTTACAAATCTACCATTCGTTTGGGCATTGAATACTGTTGCCATATCTGGTCTGGTGCTCCTGTTCATCTCGAAGTTCTTGACAAAATTCAAAGAAGGATCTGCAATGTAATCGATCCTAACTTAGCATCTCGACTTCAGTCATTTTCCCACAGACGTAACATGGCTTCCCTCTGAGTTTTCTACAAATATTTTCCCGGCAGCTTCTCTGACAATCTATTTTCCCTGGTGCCCCGACTATATGAATTTAAGCGTGCTACTAGATTGGCATCTAGGTCCCACCCTTTTACTGTTGAAATAGTTAAATGTGATCGCCACTTCCACTCCAACAGTTTCTTTTTTCGTACTTACCGAAGTTGGAAGTCCCTTTCGCTTACTTGCTTTCCTGATAACTACAATCTTCAAAAGTTTAAATGCAACGTCAATACCAAGTTTTTTTTTATCTCACCTTCACCCTCTGTAACCCTCTGCGTACTAGTGGTACTCCCGTTTGCTTAAAAAAATTAAAAAAATATCTCTACAAGTGAAATTTTTAACACATTCTCAGCTACGCAACACATATACGTTTTGTAGCATTCTGTATTTTTTATGGAGCTGGAAAATTACTAATTGTTTGTTTGATTAATTGCTTTTTACGGCATATCAACCTTTTGTAAGTCAGAATATAATTTTGATTGTAAGAATTTTTTTTTTTCGGTAATAATGATTTAGTGATAAATATCTTACTAATTACCCCACCTAACTTGGATGGAAGAGGTGGATCCATAGCTTTTCAAGCGTATTTACTCGTAAGTGAATATAATAAACTCAACTTGAATTGGAATTCGGCTCTCCGATTATAAATTCCCTATCGTTATCCATTACACCACCTGCAGATCCAAGTTGACAACATCTGGTATTTCCACGCAGTCATCCATCTAGGTAATGACCAGGCTCGACGTTGCTTAACCTCAGCTATCGTACATGAACCGGTGTTTTAATGTAATATGAATGGCATAAAATACTTTGGATTTCAGTACATAAAACATGTCTGTTTTTTTTTGTTTTTTGTTTTTTTCTTTCTTACTTTTTCTTCTATTTTGGTACCTATTTTCCCGTGGAGTAAACCGAGTTTTAATTCCAGTCGAGTTCGTTACATTTACTTACGTCAAAATAGCTTTGGGAAAGGGTATGAATACATCTCTTCTCCCCCCCCCCAAATTTAATAGGTTAAGTAATAGGATTGTATATGGAAAAATCATTGTTATCTCCAAAATAATTGTTAATACAATATTCACTCGCAAAAAATAATTATTCTTACAATGCGAAATATGCTTCAGCTTTAAATAATCCATAAAGGGTTGATAAGTCATAAAAAATAAACTAAAACAAATCAAAAACTCGTTGAGTAAATTCTAAGAATAAATACTCGAGACCTGAACCGAATTTAATGTTCATTAAGGATCTTTGATTTTATAAGAATTGATCTTTGGTGACCTCAGTATATATATATATATATATATATATATATATATATATATATATATATATATATATATATATGACACATGTATGTATACGGGTGGTGTTATATCTATACATACGCATTTGTATGTTGAAATGTTGAAATTTAAACATTTGAAGTGTGGCGGAAATGTCTCGTTACTGTATACATGTCATATTAAGTGTTTTCGCGCTGAAAAATATTTCCTCGCATGTATGTATATGCGTGTGTTGGGGTTTGTGTAAAATTATGATAGGTAAAAATTATTATTATTTATATTTATTTTTAAATTTTTGAAAAAAAAAAAAAAAAAAAGCCGAAACTTCCCACATATGTTTATATATGTATGAGTCCCGACGGACGACCAAGTATGTATATGTGTCTGCATACATCGATGTTTGCGTTAGTACGATGAATGACAAAACGACGAAATTTCCCCACCACTTCCACAATAACACCAATACACGCAATCTACATAAACCCAAATTTTTAAAACAGTAATCAGTTTGTCTGACGATCGCTAAAGCGTGAAACCCAGGGTCACAAACTCACATCTATCCAACCAAATATGTTAGCTCTATCTCTGATATTGAGCGCTTTCTAATAAGTACCAAGCATATAATATATAAATAATTATACATATATATATTTGCTTATATTTATACACACTTTTCATATATATATATATATATCTACATATATACACACATATATATATATATATATATATATATATATATATATATATATATATATATATATATATATATATATATACACATATATATATATACACATATATATATATATATATATATATATATTTTTATACAATTTCTCATGTGATCTAATCATTTTTTTTTTTTCAGATGATAAATTATATAAAAACTGTTCGAATGTTTTTTTTCGAGCACTTTCGGCTATACATTCAGCCATTTTCAAGGATGAAATATTTTGACTGTTAAGTAAAATGAAATTAATTTAAATGTTAAAGAAATAAAACGAAAATTTATAATTGAAAGCGCTCGAAGAAGAACTTTCAAACAGTTTTTTATATAATTTATCATCTGAAAAGAAAAAAAATGATTAGATCACATGAGAAATTGTGTAAAAAAACTAAATCGAAGCACCTTGTCTGCTGTGTTCAATGAAATATACATTCATACACACACACACACACACACACATACATATATTGATTTTTTTAACAAAATTAATAGTGAATTTTAATTTTTCTTGAATTTTTCTTGAATTTATATCAAAATTAATATTGAAGTTTATATTAAATCTATATTAATTTTTTTTATCGAATTTACATTGTTTATGTTATAGTTCATGTGTAAAATCCAGATATAACTAAAAATTTATATCTGTAAAAAAATAATATGAATAAAGACAAAAGGAAAACTCATCTTAGCCGACGCGTTTCGTCCTTCGATGAACTTTCTCAAGGCTTAAGTTTTTTTCTCAAGGCGTAAAGTTTTTATTTTGTAACAATTTTATAAAGAGAAGTGAAAATATCATTAGTTTTTTTTTCAGAATTTCTAAAATTAAGAAAGAGCACTCATTAATATAATTCAGGCTAACTAAAAGTTAAGGTAACTTATGGAGGAAGCTAAGACAGTCCATCAGAAGACAAAACGCATCGGCTAAGATAATTTTTATTTTTTGTCATTATTTATTAAAGTTTATATTCAGTTTATGCTGAAGTCATTTTGGACTTTATATTGAAGTTTATATTGAATTTATGTTAAAGTTCATATTAAATCTTTGAAGATTATACTGAATTCATATTGTAATTTTTACTCAAGTTTATATTAACTTCATATTGAGATTTTTATTGAAGTTTTTGTAGGTAAAAATAATTATCAGAAATGAATTCTTTAAAATATAGAATTCAACGCTCTAAAACCGGAGTCCTAATTATCTCTACTACATTCTCGGTTAACAAAGGAAATTTTGATAAAAATGGGAAGGCTTTAAAGTAAACAGAATAAGAGATCAATACCAATTTTTTCAAAAGAAAGCAAAATGACTAAAGTAATTCAATTTTATCAAACAACCATCAGTATTACAAGGACTTTCTGCAAAAAAAAAAATGACAAAAAAACACGAAAATTTTGCTGTTTTAAATTGTGTGAATCTTTCTACAAACACAACAATCCAAGACATGCAAAATTACATGTGAGACACATATGTGTCCAATCACATATACGTGCTTTAAGATCAACACGCACACAATTCCTCATTAAACTTAACCTAGTCAGGTACCAAAATGTGGTAGGACATCCAGTGAGGATCGAATTCAACACCACAGGCAAATGGTCCGCGAAACGGTCTTGTAAAAGCTCACGCTACAACAGGCGCTCAGCTCACACATATATATACGCAGACAGACATTTTCCTTCTTTTTCCCTTCTTTTTCATTTTGAGTCCATTCTCATGTTTCCCATGCCCGCCCCACACGAGCACCCACACACGAATCAAATTCGAATTTAAGTGGGAATGAAAAAGGAACTGGGTGAGGAGTGGAGGCGAATGCAGATCCATCTTATTAAAGTTCCAAAAGAAATCTCTTCTAAGAGACTTAAGGAAGAAGGAAAAAGTGTCCCTTCTAAAAATAAATACTAAAAACGTAATAAAAGCTCAAATGAAATTCACAGAAGAAAAAGAAAAATAAGAATGAAAAGAGAAAGCGAATCGAACCAGAAAGAAAACAAAAGTTGAATGGAATGGTAAAAAGGCGACAATCCTAAAATGGTATTCGCGAAAAATACCGAACATACATTTCGCTCCTGTCATTCCTGGAAGCCAAACTATATTCGTTAAAAGGAATAAATTGAGGCCAATATCAGTTATGATATATATGAGGGGTGGCAGAAAAGTTTTCAGCCCAACCAAGAAGAATGAACTAGAATCATGAAATTTACATGATTTTTCGCCGCATATTCCTGAATATTCACTCTCTGGTTCACATTCCACGCTTCATTTCTCAAATATCTTTAGTAATTTATATATATATATATATATATATATATATATATATATATATATATATATATATATATATATATATCCAAGTATAGGATTGGGTATGCGAATAAATTCCAACAACCAACAATTACTATTCTTAAAAGAGTGTTCAATGCAGAGTTGAGCAAATATAATTTATTCGAAAATTATAACATAAATATGTTATAAAATCACTACAAAATCAGCCATTTTGTTTCAACCTTTCTTGTGTCGTATCAAGTGATGATGTTGAATGTAAAATAAAGGGTTTTAAAAGGTTCAAATCGCCACCTCTCGATAGGAGCAAACGCCGTTACATAAGCTGCAATAATGTAGGTTCGATTCTTGTCGGACGTACAGTTTTTCTTCGCTAGGACTTCTCAATCTAGAGCGGTTATTAATTTCACTGTTTTAGAAAAAATAAAAACAGGAAGAGCAACTCAAATACATGTACCCAATAAAAATAACGTTTATAGTAATAATGATAATAATAATAATCATAATAATAATAATAATAATAATAACAACAACAATAATACATATATATATATATATATATATATATATATATATATATATATATATATATATATATATATAAACAAATCAGTTAAGAAGCCGGAAAAATACCGAACAAAACGGACGTATATCAAAAAGTGCTCATTGCAGGTGTATGGTTTTACGAACATTATTGCTCGCCACCTGAAGATACCTGACGGTCGAAACCAAGGTTCTGTGCGATTACATAACTTGTTTGCTCCTTTGTATCTTAGAAATGATTAAAGATATCTTACTGGCATTCACCGAGGTTTTTATAACACTACAGGACTCTTTGAACAATAAGAATGTATTTAGGTCTAAGTTGAAATTATGATCCCTCTTGATGTTGTGACCTCCTGATCCAGTTTTCCTCTCAACTGTTCCATATTTTTAAACGTATTCACCGTTTTCTTGATGGTTCTTGAATAGACTTTGAAGATGGAAGCCAGAGTATGAATGTTGGTACTATTACTGAAGGCTTGAATAATCTTTTTCCTCTCACCGTTACTCAGTTGAAAAGATATATTGGGGCTGACACAAAACCATTTTAACCTGTTTTCTATCTAGCTGAATAACTCAAAGGGTTTTTCAGTGATTCTTACGAAAAATGGTGTCAATATGTCTAAACGTCTTATTTGAAAACCTGGAAAAATCTCAATAAGTATAGTGTTTTTTTTTTTTACATATTAAACATTTTGTGGGATGGGCAATTATCCCATGCTGTTAAACGATTTGAACAATTTTGCTGTTACATAGTATATATATATATATATATATATATATATATATATATATATATATATATATATATATATATACTAGCAGCATGGTCCGGGGTTGCCCGTGCTTGATTCGAAAATCGTACGACTCATACAGCAATCGCTATCACTTGACGTAAAATATTTTTTGCACTTCCTTGCCTTTAAAGGAGTGCCATTTGCCGTGCTGATGTTGTTACATGCCTTACTTCTTGCCTATCTCACACTGCGAATTTTTTCGAAGCGCTGTGCTAAACATTAAATCTGTTACGAAAAAAGAACCAAACAAAATGAACATAAAACGATCAGCTTTAAAAAAAAGGACTCGTAACTGGAAAAACCAAATGAAAAAAGAATGTTAACAAATACTTTTTCACACCCAACCAAGTTCTGCGGAATCAGAATCAACGTTGAGTTTAAGCAATCGAATGAGCCAATTGGAGTAAAGTGACATGCAGATTTAAATTTTTTCCACTTGTGACGAATGCAGCTATTGATTTTTTTGCATGCTAGCATGCTAGTTAATATTCGTGTCAGTCAGCTGTTGGCTCTCACGCTGGCTAATAAAATCTTCATACCTATTCGTGGCAGCCACTTATAGGCTCTCACTCTGGCCAGTAGAAAATGTCCACAAACTACATGAAAACTGCCGTAGAAGCATGAAAAATCGTTTCTTTCCACTATCGATGAGAGTTGGAAAATGCAAAGTCGGTCTTGGCCTTCCCGCTAACTTGGAGCATGTGCATATAAATTTTGGTGCAAATCCGTCGAAAATTGCGGCCGTGTATTCGTTACACACACACACACACACATCCTGCCTTTATATATATATATATATATATATATATATATATATATATATGAGATAACGATATAACGATGTATATTTTTATAGTAGATGTTCTATCACAGTATGGAATACTGGCAGATCTTCTAATGTGGAATACCTATATACAAAATTGACGAAAATAAAAAAAATACTCTAAATGAATTCGGCTAGATAAAAAAATAAAAAATTCCCAGCATCCGTCTGTTGCGCGCATGTGTTGTCTTACCAACATGACAAATTTATTTCGATGAAGTCCCGAATGACGAAACGAGCCACAAGTAAACTTTTTACATTTTGTTATTAAAAAATACAGTAAAAAAAAATGAAACAGGTTTTTTTAATTAAAGTTGCTTCGATGAATACTTGCTATATATATATATATATATATATATATATATATATATATATATATATATATATATATATATTGCATACATTTTGGCGCCATGTTTTCATTAAGATATCTCATTAAATAGTTTAGAAAAGTTTTGTCTACTCATTTTTAATATCACCCTCTCATATTCACGGTAAAGCTTCCTAGTATCCTTATTAAAGGAAGAAAGAAAGTTACCATATTAATGCATATTAATTTATTGCGAGTTTTATGGGATATCCATTCTCTTATATCGTAGTGAATGCTGGACAATTTCCCCACGGATGAGGAGAAAACAAGAGGGAGCATGTGGTTCTACATGGACGGAATGAATAAGCAACAAAGAAGTCTTTAATAAATTGGAACAAAAAGAATACTTTTACTCAGAAGCAGGAAAAGACAGCGGAAATTCCTTGGACATAATGAGGAGGATGGACTTGAAAAACTAACCTTCACGGATTATATTGAGGGCAAGAGAGACAACGAACCACTTACCTGACGAGCTTGTGTGGATGAATGGCAGAATGGATATGGGGGCCTCAGTACTGGGAGGAAAAAAAGATGAAGGTCGCAAAGGATAAGAAGTTGTGGAGAGCCATGATCACTTATATCCTTGAGAGACGCAGCACATAGAATAATAATAATAATAAGAAGAAGAAGAAGAAGAAGAAGAAGTAGTCATTCAAAAGTAATTAAAAACGCAGGCGCAAAAAACACACGCACTCAGACAGACGCACACAAACATTTCCTTACTGTCCATTAGTACAGTCGAACAGATTTTTTACGATCTTCTTGGGTAGGCGAGAACTTTTCAGCACTCCACGTATAAAGTCATGCTTAAATGCAGTTATAAAATCACACACACATAAACCCATTACTATACTCTTGCCATCTTGCACACATATCATAGATAAGTCTGGCACAGGGTCGCAATAGTGATGTACATGTGAAAATGGAACTTACAACATTTTCAAATTGTTCCCGTGACAAACTTTCTGACCATACGCGCAAAAAATTGCCGTTCGAATACGTAAACGCGTGAGTGCATGCATATAACGTGCTTATGTAGTCAAACAAAATCTTTTGCAAGGAGAAAATTAGAGTTAAGAAAATATTTCGCGCTCACACAATATTCTTCCCTATCCCTGTCATTTGTTCTCAAATTTAAGTAATCATTCTCTTCGACTTTCTTGATAAATTATTCAAACGATTCCTCGACTGAAAATTCCATGAACACATTTTTTTTTAATTCGGATCAAATGAATTTTGAAAATTTTTCTAGTTATTTATAGTGGCTCATCTATTCACAAGATTTTATCATTCACAAGATGTTTTTCGTCATTTTTTGGTCTATACAAATCATGAAAAATCTCTTCCAAGCACTTAATTCCTTTTTTTAATTCTTCAAATCTTTAGTTGAGAAAAAAAAGATAGTTTGGGATTTTACGATTAGAAATATTTGTGAATGAGTCAGAGAAATTGTTGAGATTTTTTTTTTATGCAGGCGGGAAAAATAGTTAAAATGGTGACAGGCTAACTGGAAATGTTTAAAGAATAAAATGATGCAATTTTGTACTATTCTATTTGCTGGTATACAAACATATATATATATATATATATATATATATATATATATATATATATATATATATATATATAATATAATATAATATAATATAAATATAATATAATATAAAAGGCTCAAACACTAATATTCCATGGTTATAATTTATTACATTGGAATCGTAATCACAATCCAATTCATCAGACCTACAAATTAAAAAAAAATGGTGGTACTCATTTGGAAAAACCTCGGATAGCTCAACTTGCAGCAGAACAAATCGGTACCCGAGGAAAAATGGGGAATAAAAAAAGAATGAACCAAGAACATTAAAACAAGGCGAAATCAATCGTCCAGTGTTTAAGCTTCAAGTCCAAAGAAAGAAAAAAACAAAACGAGTAAAAAGTGTTCACATATATATGGAACAAGAAGATAATAAGGACCCCATTTTGAAATGGGAAATATTTTAAAAAATGTTAAAAATATAAAGCAGGTGATAAGTTCTGTTCCCTATGTATGGAGGAAAAACTATCTATCGCTAACTACAAGGAATCTAAAAATTTATTGAACCAAAAATCGGAAATTCTTAGTAGGTGTGGACATAGGAAAAGCTGGTTATTAGAATAGTTTTTTTTTTTTTTTGCTGGTTGTTCAATAAAGTACATACCCCTCCCCCCACCGTTGTTTGTCTTTTATTATCTTTTTTTTTTTGTCACGTGGTCATGGTTATTTTTGGATTTAGCAATAAATACTGTTCCATAATTTTCATTTTCAGCCAGCATTACACTGAAGATCCGTTTAGGTAAAACCTAGGTAGGTTTGCCTGGCCCCTTAGGATTATCTTATATATATTTATACACACACACACACACACACATATATATATATATATTAATAAAAATATGCAAATACAAGTTTTCTCATGTGATAAAAATGATTGTAAGATATTAACAAGATATACTATTATTCGGTTTTCACATTTGTGTCTAATTATTTTTCCAATTTTTCTATTCAAGTGAACATTCCACATCTCTGGTGGCCCACTCTGTACCTTCAGGTAGTATCCGTCTAGCTGGAGTGAACGTAAGCAATTTTGCCTTTAGCCCAATATACACGTGGGGCTCATTCGTTATACTAGCCTTGTGCTATATTCCTTTAGGGAATACATAAGGATATATCCATCCCACTTCCACGTTGATTTATCAATATCCTCGATATCCATTTTTGATTTTCTTTCCTTTTTTTTAGACAAAGACACAGCCACATAGTTTCTAAGGTTTCCTTCGAAGGATTTTTCTTTGGTTTGTATATGCTGACTGACAAAGTGTAGGAGGATATGTACATACCTCATTTAGTCACGTGCTCCCAGAAATTACCTGAACTTTACTCAAGAAACTTTCTTAAAAATATGTAACACTTAATGGTAGGGGGCGAAAGATGAAAGTTTCTAATGAAGCTTAGAAGAGTTTCTTCTTTTATGAATAAACTTTTATGAATTAACTGCTTAAAATGTTATTAAAATCCAATGGATTAATTTTTGATTCTTATTCAAAATCGAAGTATTTTTCTCCTAAAATTTTAAAATGTAAATAATATAAATAATAATAATAAGTATGATTATTTATTTATTCATTTATTTATTTATTTATTTAATTATTTATTTTGATTTATTAATGCAATTATTAATTTTATTATTTGATTTTTCAAAAGCTTCCATTATCATTTTTCAAAAATATCTCAAGTTTGATAGAATGTACAAAAATAAATTTGATATCAGAATTTCTTTGAAATATTCTTTTATGGTAATTCAGCCGGGTTTCGATCCTAGCTGGAGGCAACCGGACGTCTCACACTGACGAGCTGTGATACAGCGAAACAGTTTGTCTGTGGATGGCAATCTGTCCTAGACAATGAGTTCTACCTGGATTCTTCCTCTTGGAATTTTTTTTTTTTTTTCTAAAAATATACATGTATGGGTATTTATATATTTTGCATATGTATGTATATTTTCCACTAATATTATCAATAACTATATATATATATATATATATATATATATATATATATATATATATATATATATATATATATATATATATATATATATATATGTTAAAAAAGTGGAAAAAATTGAATTGTGACGCGTTTCGTCACAAGTAAATTAAACGTTTTCTAATTTCTCATGCAGTTTCCCCAGTACTGTTCTTGAATAAAAAGTTATCTCATATATACACGCGCACGTATCTATACACGCACGAATATAGATATACATACGCGCACAAATATACCATATAAATATATGTACACAGGTACATGCACATTTACGTTTGTACTTAAATGGTGAAATTAGGTTTTCTATTTTTAGGCTATTAATTATGCTTGGTTGGGTTAATATAATTTGTTGCATATATATATATATATATATATATATATTTGGTTGGATTGATGTACACCAATTCAACCAAATATGTTAGCTCTATCTCTGATATTAGGCGCTTTCTAATAAGTACCGCGCATATAATATATAAATAATAATATATATGATATATTATAAATATATATATTTTCACACACACACACACACACACACACACACACACACACACACACATATATATATATACAATATGTTAATTGGCCGGAAAAATTATCGTATCAAAAAGCGGACGTATTATAAATTGCTCAATATATATATATATATATATATATATATATATAGTAGACACACCCGCACACTCACGTATGCACGCTCGCACATATTTAATTATTAAATAATATATATGTATTAAAGTATGTTATCATTTAGGGTTTATTTAATGTTCTTTTTATTTAATGATTAATAGTTTACTTGTTTTTGCCTTGGTATTATAGATTATTAAGGTATTAATTATGAGGGGTTAGGTTTGTAGGCGTTTGTTTGTGTGTGCGTGCATATATTTATATATACATGCACACAGACGCGTATAGGTGTGTTTAATAATTTATTTATTAATTAATAAATTAAATTTATATTACATTTATTAATTTAATGTGTATATTATATTAATTTTATTTATATTTTTTTGTTTATTTTTAATTAGTACTTAGATGGCAAACTATGTATTTATTTATTTACCCATTATTTCTGTTTATTTTGGTGTTTAAAACTAATTATTAACAATTTCTTCCTCTAAGCGTAATTTACAATTTTTGCTGTTAATACTGTATGAGGCTTTGCCCTTTTTATAATTTCCCATTTAATTTTGGTGGGGAAATAGTTTTCTTTTTGGTTCCATATGTAATCTAATAAGGTTGTCATGCTTGTGCATTTTTTTTTCAAATTACATTTTGTGGTTATAATATCTTTCTTTAAAAGTTTTTATGTGGTGCCTATATATATATATATATATATATATATATATATATATATATATATATATATATATATATATATATATATATATATATATATATATAGCAAACATCAAATTAATTTTTTTTATACATCTAAATTTCTATCAAGCATTAAAATCTATTCTTAACATAAATTGCTAAAACCCAATTACAGCCTCTTTCTCTTTACTTCCCTCTCCCTCTCCCTCTTCTTTCTTTTTCCTTTTTCTTTTCTCCCTACTCCCCTCATATTTCTATATATCACTTCCGTTAAGTTAACCGTCTAAATAGGTCAAGGTCTGGTCACTCCTTCTCCCCCAATACAAAGTATACTTGAGAGAGATATGCAATTAATCCCTCCCTATACTCTACCATGTCTCTTTAACTATCCCTTTTACACTCTCTGTGAAATTGCAAAAACTTACACTACCCATCAATTTTAATTTCATTTTTCGTTTCATTTCATTTTTGGAAGTGCTATCTGATGATCCGGCGTCCTTTAAAAGGACTCTGGTGAAATAAATTATTATAATGGTACCTTAAAGTGGTCTGTTTTTCTTTTAAATATTAGCTCTGGATTTACATTGAGCTCTCAGGATTTCATCCTCCTTGGGATTACCATACGGATTACCAAGTTCTTCATAACTTTTATATATATATATATATATATATATATACAGAGAGAAAGAGAGAGAGAGAGAGAGAGAGAGAGAGAGAGAGAAGGAAAGATAATAATTAGAGTGTCTACTCAAATATGGGCATCCACTAAAGATAACGTTTAACTAATAAAATCTTGGATTAATAAAAAAAAAACAAAAAAAAACCCCTTCTTTAGAATTTGCTTTGTTTCCGTTAGGATACGAAACTGGGCGGATTTTTATATTTCTAGAGTCAGTGAAAAATTTACGTTTAATGGCAGTATTCAACTTTGCCTGATCATCGGTACCATTCATAACCGAGAGGTATAAAGCACGTCGGATCTAAAGACGGTTTCCCCTGACCAGGCGGACGCATGTTCCAATCCTGTCGGATATACTTCTTTTATAAGATTTCTCAAATATTCAGACCGGTAGAAAAAAAACTGTTTAATAAATAAACGGAGCATCTACTTAGATATTTGTATCAACTAAAATAACGTCTAAATAATACAATTTGTCTGATTAATAAATAAAAATCCCTCGTTTCTTTAGAAATAGCTTTGTTTATGTTAGGATACAAAACTGAGCCGATATGAATGTTTCGTGAGGTAGGAAAATTTTCGTTTAAAAGGTAATATATATATATATATATATATATATATATATATATATATATATATATACAAGCAACAATCCCCATGAGCTCAGATAGTGTCACAAAATCGGTTTAATGTGGGGATCCCGAGCGCGTACACTCGGGCTGGGAACAACAACTTCCGAGACCATGCAAATAAAACGTAAAGAAAAATCAGTCGGTAAAATAATGAAAATAAGTACAAAAGAAGGAATTTGCGATGAGGAGGTCGGTATGTAATGTAGTGCAGAAATTAAGCAGGAATTTTTTGTTTCAAAGATTTCAAGTAGTGAATATATCTTGCTTTGCGAAGAGGTATCAAGCGAGCAAAGGCTGGTTACTATATATATATATATATATATATATATATATATATATATATATATATATATATATATATATATATATATCTACATGCACATATATAGACACACAAATAGAGAGCTCTCTATGTCTTTTCGTGAGAAGTTGAACTGTGGTCCCAGATATAAAGAACACTCCATTTGATTCAGTTTGTCACCGAATGCTATACGATCTCTTGCTTCATTAAAAAAAAAAGTCTTTAATTAGGGAAATATTCTTCAGAAACGAAGAATTCAAAGTAACCTTTTCTTTTTCTCCAGCCAAAATCAGTATATAAAGAAAAGAAAATAATTCACAAAAAAAAAAAAAAACAATACAATGCACTGTTCATATTTTTTTAAAATCTGCGAGGTCCTTGTAGATAAAACTAATTTTTCCCTAAATAACAAATTAAAAACACTATAGAGAAAGAAACTTTCGCCATTTTCTGAAGCTATCAGAGATTCTTCCCATTCCAGTGCATCTCCAAGACTAAATGCAATAAAATTTCCACATAAAAAATCAATTAAGCAGCACATTATTTTAAAAAATTGAAATCTGAGATGTTCAGCGTATCTTTAGCCTTATGTAGATGTATGCATTTGTAGGTCCCACAATTATGAAGAATTTGTTCAATTTCCCCGATCTTTTGAGTAGAAACCTGTATATGAATTTGTGCGTGTTTGCTTTAGGAGGATTTTAATCTTTTCTAATCACTTTACTTTTCAGGCTTACAAAAGTACACTAAAAATATATATATATATATATATATATATATATATATATGAGAGAGAGAGAGAGAGAGAGAGAGAGAGAGAGAGAGAGAGAGAGATAAGGAGAAAGAATTTGAGATGAGGAGGTCGGGAAGTAGAGAGAGTTTGGGAGGTGTTAAGGGTAGTAAAGAAATTAAGCAGGAATATATTGAAAATATCTCAACATTTTCAAAGATTAGTTTCTGGCAATCCGCAAAAATCCTCCCAATTTCTCGACCCCCTTCCCCACTTCAAAATAAAGAAAAAAAATTCCGAAAGAATTAGGTTAAAAAACAAACAAAGAAACGTGCAAATATTAAAGTTTTAATTCCTTTTTAAAATTCAGCTGGAAATTCGCACATATTTCACATACAAAAATGTGCACATATCTCATATATAGTAATAATATACACGTATTTCATATACGGAAATACTAGAATGGCAACATTTAGATGAATCGACAGAGGAAAAATCTTTCGGAATAAGTTAAAAAACGAAACAAAGAGAGAAATAAAACATATCATACAATTTAAACTAAATAGTTTATCCAAAATGTGTAATAAGTAAAAGTAAACATTAAAATCAAATACAGAATGTTCCTACTTCTAGCAAAACGAGTACCTAATTTAACTATTTTTCCCATCTCTTTCTTTGAACGACGTTGTTTATAAAACCCGGAAATTAACGATGACTAAAATATGACATAGACCAATAAAATAACCATCTTTTTAACAGCCTACAAAAACCTATCTAGACCAACTACAAAACCCGAAACTTTGACAGTAAGTCAAAATAACAAGGACCAGAGAAATCATCTTCCACGTAGCTTATACGCATTTACATATAAGTAACAGAAAATCAAACAATTGTGTCCTGTCGCACAATTCAAGTGCACATAGGCGCACAATTGACTTTCCCCCTTTACAGCCCTTTGTTTAATATTTGACATTCAATAGTAACATATGAATGTCAAAAATATTCAACATTGGTGATACTAATTCCTGTGTTGTTTCATTGATGAAACGTTGATTCCACTAATTAACTGGAAGGTAACCAAAAGCTCCATATAAACCTCCATGTTAGCTGAAAGCTGAAACCTTAATATAAACCTCCATATAAACCTCCATATTAGCTGAAAGCTCCATATAAACCTCCATGTTAGCTGAAAGCTCCATATAAACCTCCATGTTAGCTGAAAGCTGAAACCGCCATATAAATCTCGATTTATAAACCTCCATGTTAGCTGAAAGCTGAAACCTCAATATTAACCTCCATATAAAACTCCATATTAGCTGAAAGCTCCATATAAACCTCCATTTTAGCTGAAAGCTGAAACCTCAATATTAACCTCCATATAAAACTCCATATTAGCTGAAAGCTCCATATAAACCTCCATTTTAGCTGAAAGCAGAAACCGCCATATAAATCTCCATATAAACCTCCATGTTAGCTGAAAGCTGAAACCTCAATATAAACCTCCATATAAAACTCCATATTAGCTGAAAGCTCCATATAAACCTCCATTTTAGCTGAAAGCAGAAACCGCCATATAAATCTCTATATAAACCTCCATGTTAGCTGAAAGCTGAAACCTCAATATTAACCTCCATATAAAACTCCATATTAGCTGAAAGCTCCATATAAACCTCCATGTTAGCTGATAGCTGAAACCTCAATATTAACCTCCATATAAAACTCCATATTAGCTGAAATCTCCATATAAACCTCCATGTTAGCTGAAAGCTGACACCTCAATATAAACCTCCATATAAAGCTCCATGTTAGCTGAAAGCTCCATATAAACCTCCATGTTAGCTGAAAGCTGAAACCGCTATATAACTCTCCATATAAACCTCCATGTTAGCTGAAAGCTGAAACCTTAATATAAACCTCCATATAAACCTCTCTCTATATAAGAAACGTCATCGGTAGAAAACTATTTTTCAGATTGTGATCCCAGTTACAAATCGAATCAAACGATCCGTAAAGAAAAATCAGTCGGAAAAATAATGAAAATAAGTACAAAAATGAAAATTCTAACAATTTGTCAATAATCTGGTATTTAAAACGAATCGCAGCTGAAGAAATTTACCCACCATTTTGCGTAGCTTATAACTGAAAGAGTTACCTATGGTTAGGGTTATTCTTATCTCTATATGTATGTAAAAAGATTGCGTCCGTATGTCTGTCGGTATGTATGTTTGTTTGTACAACGACCGAGCGCACGACTTTTATGAAGAAAAACTGGTGGAGACAAGTAAACACCAAACTTCAATAAAATCCACAACCCTGTTTTTATCCGGAAGAGGGTGAACTTTTTAGTCATTATTTTCCAAAAGTAAAGTTAAATGTGAGTACGAGATAATAATAACTTCCTTTATCCGCTCCTTTCAAATTCGCGCAAGCTGAGGAAAAAGACAGAAAAAATTCGCGAGCCCGTGTGAAACTTTCTTTGGACCAATGAAAACTTTAGTTTAAAGAGATTGACTGGCGAGCTGAAGAAAAAGACAAAACAAATTCGTGAGCCTATGTGAAATTTTCTTTGGACCAATAAAAACGTTGTTTTTACAAGAATTAGCCGTGGATCAACAAGAGAAGAGCATCCGAAATCATGTGAAAAGTTTCATTTCTGTTCACGCGTTCAGCATTCAGATTTTCGCTAGTGTCAAATTACTCACTGATTATATTATCAGCCTTAACGAAGAGGTTGGAGTTTCAAAGAACTTTATTTCAATTATAGAAGAAAGATAAATATTCCTCGTCATTAGCATAGATCATTAATCTTCTTGGCGTGGGTAGACCAACTGTTCATTTTTAACCCTGACATCACATGCCACTATAGAACAACATCGAACAAGACAACATCAAACTCAAGCGAGAGAAAATAGACGGGGTTCTCCGAGAAGAGCAGGGGAAGACACCGGAACACAAATTGAAACATATTTGCAGACCAAAAGTGCACAAAATTCTTTATATCGGGCAGTTGAAACACCAGAACAAAGGGAAGAATGACTGCAAGCCGAGAGAACCAGGAGAACTGCAGAATATCAGAGACAGGAAAGGCTAGATCTACTGAGACTCTTGGGCAAAGACAGGAAAGACTAGAGGCTGCTAGAGTTAAGAGGGCTGCTAGAGTTAAGAGGGCTGCTAGGAGGGCAGCTAAGACCCATGAGCAAAGACAGGAAAGACTCGAGGCTGCTAGAGCTAAGAGGGCTGCTAGGAGGGTAGTTGACACCCATGAGCAAAGACAGGAAAGAATTGAGGCTGCTAGAGCTAAGAGGGCTGCTAGCAGGGTAGTTGACACCCATAGGCAAATATATGAAAGACTGCAAGTTGATTGGGTTAGTTCTGCTGCTAGCAGGTTAGGAGAGACTTCTGGGCAAAGAAATAAAAGACTACATGCTGACAGAACCCGGAGGCTTGATCACTGATCAGCTGAAAATCCTGAACAAAGCCAAGAAAGGAAGCAGGTCATCAGAACTAAGAAACGGAAAAGAGCTGCCCTTACACGGGAGTAGTGGTATCGTGCTGCCTTTAATTATCAGCCGGTGCATGACTACGCTTATGAAAAGAAAATAACAATAGGTTCGATCGGAGAATTATTTTCATCTGAGAAATGCCGTAAACAATGATGTAGTACCGACACTCTTGGTCAGCTCTGCATTCTACCATCAACCTTTATAGGAGAGCCTCGATACATGCATGAAAGGACGCAGGATGCCGTGACCTATGTATGACACTATACTAGGCCAGATCTCTTCGTAACCTTTACATGCAACCCAAAGTGGGAGGAAATTGAAGACGTATTTTCTCTGTACCAAAAGGTTAAAGACAGACCTAAGCTCCTTACCAGAGTCTTTCGCCAGAAGTTGGAGAAACTCATGGATTTGACTCAAAAAAGAAAGAAAAAATTTGGGGTCCGTAAAATGTGACATGTACACAAATGAGTAACAAAATCGCGGGCTACCACATGCTTACATTCTGCTTTGATTGGCAACAAAAATTCACTCTAATAAAATTGACAGGATAATCTCGGCAGAGTTTCCAAATCCATCGAGAGACAAGCTCTATAAAATTGTTAAATGAACATGGTACCTGTTGGAGAGGCTTTAACCTCAACTCGCCATGTCTAAAGAACTATGCATGTTCAAAGAATTTTCCCAAGAGGTTTCTTAAGGAAACACAAACTGGTAATGACGGATACCCTTCTTACAGAAGCACACAAGCCATAAAAGATCTTTACTGGACCTTCTGATGAAAATGCAGGCCGTAGATGGGAAAACCATTAAGAACCCCAGAAACTCTCCGGGTGCTGCTGGGGTAATCACTTGTGTAAGGGACACGGTGGGTGTGGCTACCTAAAGGTTTGGGCGCATCTGGTGGAAACGCAAGAAGCATTCCCCAAAATTCAAATGCTAACAAGAGATGATGACATTTAAAAAAACTTAGACAATATTGTTCGGGGAGGGCCCTTGTCATGATCCATCCCACCTTATATAGGTGTGTGAAATTAACATATCCCACAGGCGTCGGTGGAATTGTCCTGGATGGGTAAATGACGCCAGAGCTAGGTGTGGAGAGCCTAAAACAATCAGTCGGGGTCCTGACCAATGCAGATTTCCGGCCCGTGTGTGAGTAGGTCTTTTTCTTTTTAATCTTTCTTTCTTTCAGACCTAATCGATGTCTCTCAAGGTAGCCAGTCTGAATGCAAAGGATCTACTGTCTTTCGGCGTGGATGTCGCCGCGATCCAAGAGACCCACTTTGTTTGCAGCGTCGATGCGTGTGTGCTGTCAAGAGACTTTGTCGTTTATTCAGCATATGGGGACCGGCATGCCAGAGGAGTTTCTTTGCTCGTGAAGGGGACTCTTGATGCAAAGGTGGACATTGTGCATACCGATATTGCCGTGAAAAGTGGTTCGTTCCGAGTCGTTACGGTTTATGAGCCCAACGACCAGGAGGAGCGGGTCTCGTTTTTTCGGCGGTTGGGGCCGTTCCTGGTGGATCAACGCGCCTAGTGTTATTGGGGGACTGGAATGCCATCCTGGACTCCAAATTACACAGGTGGAGGGGAGCTAGTGGGAGGAAGGGCGATCATAGCCTAGTTGATCTGATCAACGATTTTGGCCTCGTTGATAAATACCGGGTCGATCACCCCTGGGAAAATGTGGACGTGGGCTCTTAGTTGGCCTTCTGACAAGGTGGTTAGCTACCTTGACAGAATGTTAGTTAGAGGAGCCGACGTAGACATTTACGAAACTGAGTGCGGCTTTTAACTAATTTTATAATATTTTAACAAATTAAATGTAAAAATATATTATAATTAAAGAAATAACTAATTGTATTAAAACTTCTGTATTTAAGTTAAATCTAGACAGAAACTCAATCCACGTGAGTTTTTTTTTTATTGCACGCATGATACTTCCGGTCTTCCGTAGATTTGATTTACAGTCTTATTATTGACACAAATTATATTTTTTTATATACTGTTGTTCGTTAGTTTGTAAGAAGCTTTGGAAATTATAATCTGTAAATATATATCTACTTAATAACAATATTCGTTAAATTTTACAAATATTTCCCTAATTTTAGAAGAATTAATAACATAATGTAAAAATAATAAAATATTTCAGAAATAACAAATAATTGTTTTAAAAATATATTTTTCATTGAAATATTTCGTACAATTAGTTATGGCGGGGATAATACATATGAAAAAATATTTTTGTCAAGACTTTAAAAAAGAAAAACATATTTATAATAAATTCCATCATTTGTGAATAGTTTCTGAAAGTTTCATTAAAATCCGATTTATTTTTATTTTTGCAAGATTTTCAAAATTAATGTCCGTCATACAGAAAAAAATGCGCTAAAATTTTGTTATTTTACTAGTTCCGGTGACACAAAGAGAAATACGGTTTTTAATCAAAATTTAGAATGTTCTAAAAAACAGGAAAATTTTTTTTAAATAATTAAAAAATACTTTGATCTTTCCTCTTCATAATAACATAAGCATTTAGACGATAAAATTTTGTTTACGTCGAGTTTGGCGTCTTTTTCATCATGCTATGCTCTGTTTTTAGTGATCTCATGAAGATACCTAAACAATTTACTTAAAATTTATGTACTTAAAATTTATTAACTTAAAATGTTTTAAAAAGCACATTTCTATCCATAAGGTAAAAAAAAAAAATCAACAATGTAAAAATTATCAAATACACATAACAGAAACAATTTCATATAACGTCTTTTAGAAAGAGTAAGTTTAAAAATAAGTTGATATAAAAATTAACGTCTTTTCATAGAAAATTACGTAACTTTTTATGGAATATATGATAACAGAAAATAAATTCAATAACAAAAAAAATAAATAAATAGATAAATAAAAAATAATAATAATTGACAAACGAATAACATACTTGAACATCTCCGAGTCGGAGAGATAAAAGTTTTGATATATATATATATATATATATATATATATATATATATATATATATATATATATATATATATATATATATATATATATATATGCTCAATATCCGGGGTAGAGCGTATGTAATTATAAAAGTGTGCATTAACATCAACACCCAGCGGCGACTGTTTGTTAAACGCAATCATCAGTGGCCACTTTTCGTCATATATATATATATATATATATATATATATATATATATATATATATATATATATATATATATATATATATATATATGATCAAGATAGGACGAAAAATATATATATGTGTGTGTATGTGTGTGTGTGTGTGTGTGTACATGTCTGTGTGTAAAATTTCAGATAGAGTACTATATGTGTAAAAGGACAATTTGAAGAAAGACAAAAGAAAAAGTTATTAAGATAAGTTTTCCTTTTGTTTTTATTGGTATTGTTTCGTCCCAGAGGAACTTTATCAAGGCGAATGCAAGGATTTTATTCTGTAACAAGTATCTATATACAAGAACAGAAATATCATTAGCTTTTAAATGTTTTTAAGCTGAAGAACGCTCATAAATATTCACCAGGTTAGCTGGAAAATCAGGCAATCTATGGAGGACATTACGTGAAACAATTAAATGTCTAATAAACGAAAGTGAGCCATCGATGTTTTAGACATTTTTTGATGCAAATTTGTATTTAAATTATTTTAGTTTGGGATTAATTTATGTGTTATATGTTTTGAATTTAACCATTTTCCTTAAATTTTTTTAATAATTTTGTAGTCATTCATCTTGACTTGGGAAAATATTAATTCTTTCAGAAATGAAGATATTGGAATAAATACGGGCGTATTTTTTTAAAATATTTTTATAAGATTCAATAGCAGGACTGTCAAGAATTTTTATTCTAAACAAGTTAGTTTCTCTTTTAATAAGTGTGGCATTATTTAGATCAAAGTTGTGGTTGAATTTATTTCTATATATAACTAATTCTAATTTTTGTGTGTGTGTAAGATCCCTTTTGTATTCATAGATAAGTTCATTTAAATTTCTGCAAGTTTCCCCAATGTATTGTGAAGAGCAGTTCTGACAATTTATTTTATATATACCTTCTTCAGAATTATTATTGTTATGGATATTTTGGGTTCTGATCATATCCCATAATAGTTTTGGATGTGGTTGTAATTATTTTGATGTTGTTATGATGATGTTTTGATGTTGTTGGATAGATTTTTGGGGGGGGATAGTGAATGTTATGAAGTTAGTCGGTAGTATCATGTATCTGTTTTTTTTTTTTGTTTTTGTTTTTTTGAGTTTATTGTTGTTAATAATATTGTTATATTTTTGTGGCCGTATATTCTGTATGCCTTTCTCTTAGCATTGTGGATGAAATAATAAGGATATTGGAGATTTTTGAAAGTGTTTTCTATATGTATTTCTTCTTTAGATAAGTGTTGAGGACTACAGATTCTCCGATGAAGATATTTGCACATGCATAAATAGAAATCATTATTAGCACATTTCAAATTTCGCGTGGAACCTATCTATTGTAAAGTGGGCTGTAAAGTTATCGGCCCGAACAAGAATCCCTTAAAAATGATATTAAGTTAGATTTGAGGAAATGTGTCGAGTCGAGAGCTGTCACTCTAAAGGCTTAGGTCAAGCCGCGTTATGGATTACAGTTTCGTTCCCAGTGGTGTCATATTCTGGAATCGTTTCACCAGGCAAGATATTATCAAGAAGTCATTGCTTTGAATTTTCTATTTTAAGTTCCTGACTAACCGTCTTTTACAAAGCTGAATTGTCTTATTTATTTATCTTTTATTTGTCGTTAATTTATTTTCCTAAATTAAATTAGTGAGTGAATTCAAATATCTTGGCACAATCAGCGAAGAATGTTCCAGAATAGAAATAATTTCAAAGGCAGTACAAACTAAGAACCATTTGGAAAGACAAGAACATTTGCCCGAAATCAAAGATCAGACTGTTGTATACATTGGCCTTGATAGCTTTTCTGTGCATCTTAGACATTAAAAGCAGAATTACAGTGAAGAATCCAACGATTAGAAAAGAGATGCTACAGAAGCAACCGGGGTATTTCTTATGTAGGCCGCTGCGCAATTGACAGGGCGATACACCTTCAGACAAGAAACAAATGTATTGGAAGACCTCATAAGCAACTGTCAAAAAGCGAAATGATATTGGCACGTCATAGGAGCCATTCTTTCCACTGCCATTCTACAAAGTACCATTTTAGGCAAAACAAGAAGAGGCAGACTAAAGAAAAATGTTTGACAATGTGACTGAATGGAAGAAGATCATTGACAAGCCACCGAGTCATGGTCAGATGCTCAACTATGCAGTAACTCTAAGATACCAGATCATGGGGTTGATGATAATAATGAAAAATTGACAATGGTGAGGTTCAAATCTGGAATAGTTGGCAGTAAGATTCTAACCACATGGCTACGTACCCATATATATATATATATATATATATATATATATATATATATATATATATATATATATGAACAATAAGTTGAGAATGCAACTGGAATTTTTAAAAATGTGGTTATGTAATAAGAATGTGACTATGCCATAATCTGCTTGGCAGATAATGATGCAAAACAGATCTCCATTTGAATTTAACGCTTGAAAATCATAGAACTGTTAAACCGGTAAAGTTACTCTAAATAAATATTCTTAAAGACACCAGTTTCATTTCAAATACTTTTTCCTATATATTTTTTTCGTGTGGGATATATAAAAATACTGATATATATATATATATATATATATATATATATATATATATATATATATATATATATATATATATATATATATATATACTATATTTTCCTTCTCATAAGGCGTCAATACCCTATAGTATCTAACTAATATCTATTGTTTCGTTGCTGAATTGATGATCTTTATAAAGCAATCATTAGAGAAAGAGGCTCAGTAGACTTTAATTGTTTAAGGTGCAGAATTTTAAGAAGTTTTAATATTCCTCTTACTATAGTAAATAGGATCATCACTGAGTCTAGAAATGAAGGAAAAGAACAGGTATCACTATCTTCTGGGCGACCTGAATCCTCAGATAGGCATCTCTAGCTGTTCGGCTGTCTGTCAAGAACAGCCCAAGAAAGAAGCTTCTAAAACAGCATCGGCTTTCGGTTTGAGTGACAGAACAAGTGTGCAGTATTGATACCAGGGAGAGCTGGTAGAAGCAAGTCTTTGCCCTCTTGTAGTAACTGTCAAATACGGTGGGCTTTCGTTGATGGTCTGGGGAGCGATTTGGAACACTGGTTGTTCGGACTTGGTAGAATGCATTGGCAACATTAATGCTAGAAAATATATTTCGGTCTCTCAGAAAGGACTTCGCTTCATCTTTTTCAGTCAAGGTCACCATGTATTTAAGGCAAGGCGATCCTCCATGTCATACTGCACAAGTGACACGAGCCTGGCTGGAGCGAAATAGGGTTCAAGTTCTACCATGATCAGTCACCCAAATGAATATGTATGAACCTTATTAGATAGATCACTGTATAAGAAACTGGCGAAACCTACCTCCCATGACATTCAACTTGGGTAGAAATTTTCCAGTAGGGGATTACAGAGCTTTTCACTTCTATTTCTGACAGAGTGAACACGCTCAAGGAGGTTAATAATGGATGCAGTCATTAAATAAACTCATTCCCTCATATTCTGTTGATTATTCTTCTAAATTTGGTGAGTGTCTATTTAATTTTGACAAGACTAAGAAAAAAACTAACAGATACTGTCACAAGCTAGCAGAATGAATAGAAGTGGATTCCATGTTACGACACGTCCTGGGAATTACTTCCCGGTAGATCCTTCGAAGTATAAATGTTAATTTTGCTTGTATATAATCGAGCTTCAGCTTTGCGATAGCACTTTGAGGTGAGGTTACTGTTTCGATAAATACGACCGATTGATTGCTCTCAAGCTGAGGCTGGAAACCTGATTTTAAATAATATCAGGGTGTAGTCTGGTCATTTGGATGATTATAATACCCCAATTTAACCAGAAGGCATGAAAGCAGATTCATTGGAAGCGATGTTTTACAAAGACATAAAATTCATGGGAAGCGATATCGTACAAAGACATAAAGAAATGCATTAATTCACAGGTCTTACCAAACCGCTCCTTATCCACTGGGTCTTTGAATTCTACTCTTGATCGGTCACTCCGTTACCGTTTTGTAATTTACAGTTGTACTGCACCAATCTTTCTAGAGAGTTAGGGTTGTATGTTCAGGAGAATAGGCATTTGTAAACGCACCTTCTTGATTTAGATTCGAACACCGACCGCTGATTCTACTGGGTAAGAATTTCAAGCATAAAATAAGTGACACATTACGATTTATTCGACATTTCTTTTCAACTCCTGAATGGAAAAAGGTAGCTTCCTCCAAAATAAGTCCGCGGACATCTTTTGAAAACTTCAAACGTTTATTATTATTATTATTTGATATTATATCATCGCCGACTCTTAGATGATTCGGTCGGAAGGATGAAACTCATACGTTAGTTCCTACCATCGGCTTACCAACAATATTTTCCTCGGCACATCCAGAAACATCTAAAAAAAAAGATTACTCATGTAATCTTTTTTTTTTAGAGGTTTCTCACCGCGGAGATATTCTGCATAAGAAGCATCTAAACGCAATGGTGGTTCACTGTCATACACCTGACCATAGTTTTGATTTTAAAAAATGCCAGTTTGGTTAGGAGATAACAGAATTCAACAAGGAGAAAATGCATTGAGATTGCACTAATCTCGCAGTTCTCAACAGTGAATCTATGATGGGTGGGGAAGTACCATATATTATTTCATCGATCATCGCAAAAACAATAATAACACAATGCGGTGTACGAGTTGGTGGGAAGAAGGACAGGGCCTTATTTGGAGTCGGATGATTTAAAAATCTAGAAACCCCCACGGCTCTAATATGTATGTATATGTTTATCTGTAAGTATGTGTATATGGGTGTGTGCATGTTGCACATATATGTATATGTAAGCAAACAAACCAGGTATGCCAATACGACCCACAATATCAGAAAGACAATACACTCTACAAACTATGTATATAAACAAAAAAAATAATCTTATATATATATATATATATATATTATATAGCTGTGTTTGTATTTGCGTGTGTGGGGGGGTGTATGTGGCTGTGTGTGCATGTGTGGCTGTGTGTGTGCGCGAATGTATATGAGAGTGCACATATACATATGAGTGTATACGAGTATATATAAATAGTGGTATGTGTAAATATGTATACACAAACACATACACACATAATAATATTTAAAATAGTCTCTATGATATGTATATGCGTGTTTGTTTATGTGTGTTGTGCATGCAGATATATATCGACGTATACATGTATGTATTGTGTGCCTGTATGTATGTATATAGGTGTGTAAATATGTATGTATGTAGGTATATATGTATACAAAAAAATAATAAATATGTCCCTGAAATTAAAATCTTACAATACAAAACAGCTCTGATACAGGGTATAGATAAAATAAACAAGAACAGAGGCATACAGACCCTCTTGGAGTCTAAAAACAGGAAGTGATAAGCTTAATTACTATGATTTACAACAACCAACTCATCCTCAGAAATCCCAAGATGCTCCACTAGTTTTTTTTTTCCTTTTTATTCAATCTGATGATACCAAAGAGAATATAAGCTTTCTCGAGCGAAACGCGTCTACGATAGTGTTGTGGATTCCGAGATGAAATTCGGTCTCCAATAAATGACAAACGCAGGAACGAAATATAACGAATAAATGTATTTACACAATAATATAATGGGTAATACTGTTAGTAAATCCAGAAACGCGGTTAGTAGCAATAAATATATATATAGTGTAACCTGGATATAAGAGACCCGGATATAAGAGAAACCCTGATATAAGAGAGATTTTCTCTGATCCCAAATTAGAGCCTGTGTTAATGTATATAAAATAGACTAAACCCGGTTATAAGAGAAACCCGGATATAAGAGACTTCTTATCCGGTCCCGACAACTCTTTATATCCGGGTTACGCTGTATATATATATATATATATATATATATATATATATATATAAGGTATCGAAGTATGACTTCCTTAGAGTCTACGTGCTTGTAACTGTGACTTCTACAACTCAATAACCATCTCAGTCCTCTGACTGACTCTGGGTATTTAACGGCAGCAGTCCAAGTAACACTCTGGTCGAGTCCCCTTACATGAAAAAGGGAGGCCCCATAACAGATAGAAAAAAAACTTGTCCCATCATTCGGATAATATTATACATCCTACGAACACACAAGCACACACACACACGCGCGCGCATACACACACACACTCACACACACACACATACACACACACACACACACACACACACACACACACACATATATATATATATATATATATATATATATATATATATATATATATATATATATATATATATTGTTGTGTGGGGTGGGTGTGTGGCTAAATAAATAAATGCAAATGGCTTTGAATCAAATAAATACATTAACCTTTTAAAAATTTACCATTCGTTTTAACAAAATATATGTTTCATTTAAGCACAATTTATGCTTTTTTCATCTATTTTAAAGTGAATAACTTAAGTAGTATAACACGTACATTGGATGTGTTCGTAGCGTTGAAAATATCGGTGCCGAACAGGGGCGCTCAGCCGACGCCATTACATTCGCTTTTCCTTGGAAACGGCATGGATCCATTTTTTCTCTATTATTTGGCGGATAATACCAGGGCAGACTGGGAAGAAGATTTGCGGTACAGATAATTCGAGAGTTTGACAACTGATTATTTTTCCCGTCCCGCAACAGAATGTTTGGGTTTCATCAGGTGTACTTTAAAAGAAGGGTACATAATGAGTACCATATACAATGAATTAGAACAATTGTTAAACGCGATGGAAGAGTGGGTGGAATGTTATGGGTTTGTGTCAGGAAATATTGTCAGTTCATTGTATCGAAAAATGATGACTAAGTCTTGACTAGAAATATTCGGCAACGTTATGTTATATACCAGAAATCATTGTTCAATCGTAGATTTTCCAGTTACTTAATGAACCAAGACAGGCACACTGATCAGAGCTTACATTGAAGATAACAGTATATTGATGTTCTACGGTTACCAAGCTCATCGACCACAGACCACAACTACAATTATTTGGAATCACTTTGTAGTTTTATAAAAGCGTCAATCCACTTATCCCTATGCTTGTACTATCGACAGATATCTTGAGAAAAATTCTTCTCACTTGTTAATTACAATGACCAAAAAGAGTGAATGTTTGGTCACTAATATAAACCACTCTCCTATAATTATCTTACTCTTGCCTCTCAAATTAACAGGGTGGAGGGTGTCTTTAAAAAAATTTTCATCAGCGTAACTCCCTCCTGATTATTCGAGAATCAAAGATACAGAAATATGAAAATTACACCTGCATCTCAAATAAATGGGAATCTAGTGTTTCAAATAAAATGCGAGTGTCTCTTAATTTTCAAATCATCATCATGAAATTTTACCAATAAAGCAATAATAGAGTTACCCCTAGTTTATTCGACAGAAAAAGGTGCAGAATGAGGACAATTGGTCTTGCTTTTCGGGTAATACGGAATATTAAAATTTTCCTTTGTCTTTTGATCAAGAGTAGTGGTATATCCTTTGTTTCCTGTTTAAAATTGGATTTCCGGTTCCTTCTAAATTCTTCTCATTCTTTTTCACTCCAAGTAAATGCTTTTCTTAGTGGCATTATTACCTTATTTAGGCTGAAATGATTAAAAAAATAGAAGTTTTATTAAAATTTCGATAATAAGAGACTCCGCACACACATTTATTTCTACTCTACGTAACTGTCCAAACACCAAAAGGAAGGAGCTGCTACACCTATTGTCAACGTTCACAGAGGACAAGTGAGACAAAATGTCTGCCTAAATCTATCGACTTTATCTTATTTATTTATTTTTATATATTGCTGTCTATTAGATTCAAGTTCACTTCCCTACATCTATATATCTGTCAATCTAGCTGAGAGCCTGTCGATTCATGAACCTAGAAAATCTCCTCTTATTTAAAAAGATGAGTTTCTCAATGAAAAGAATAGTCTTGAAAAAGTCGTATATTTGTATGAAGCAATTTCTTTCCTCAGAAACAACCATTGTTATACATTATTCTTCGGATGAGACCTTTGAAAAGAAGAATGTATTTCGGTGGAAAAAAACCGTAAAAATCTATTTTGTTTGAAAGAGCACAGGCAATACACATCTGCCAATTACAAACACACGCGCGCACACACGCACACACACACATACATATATATGTGTGAGTGTGTGTGTATATGTGTGTAACGAAGTGGATACATTTAAAATTGCAGACATCAGATAATTGTTATTTCTTTCAATGTCTTCTATTTTTCCTTTCTTATAAATACAATTAATAATTCCAGTTTGTAACAGTCTATTGTGTACTTAATAGCAGAGAGAATCAGGAATTTCCTTTTGTCGCCACTGTTCCTGGTTCGACTCAGATTAAAACTGCTGGGTTGATATTGTTCAAGGCAGATCAATTGGCCTTTATAACTTGAAAATCTTGTGCCAGATTTACATTAAAACGTGTCTTAGTTAATTTGGCATTTCTATTGGCACCAGAGATCAGAGTTCATACCCACATAAAACCCTGAATGTGGAATGGTGATTTGCAAATGAAAACAGATAATCCCCACCCTCTTAGAACATTTGAGGAACACATTATTTATTTGGTCCAGTGCAAGATTAAGCTAAGTTAAATAAAAACCTTGCAGTTGAGGTAGTTATGTATTTCCCAATGGTATTAAGATTTTCCTGTTTCCTTGGGATGTTGATATTCAAGAAATAATTTTTGTTCATTATTTCCATTTTATCATTTTACTGTTGAAATGGCTGGATGCAACCGTAAGTTCTATGCTAACAGTTTCTTCTCTCGTACTTTTCGATTGTGGAACTCTCATCCGGCTTCTTGCTCGTCGATCAACTTTGATTTTCGAAAATTTAAATGTAATGTCAAGTGTTATGTTAATTGTTATTCTTTATCATTCGCTCTCTTTAATAGTTAATTTTTCTTCTATTCTCTCACTCTCAGTAACCCCTTGTGTCTTAGTGGCTTTATTGCCTTATGTGGATTGAGCTGATTAATAAAAAGACAAACTCTCCATATTGGTATAATACCATTTATGCACACGTTAAAAATGAAATCAATTTCAAAATAGATTATTTAACTTACTTTCTTGTTTGAGAAAGAATTTCTTAACATTTAGTAATATAATTTCATAGTCTTCATTAATTTCGAAAAGTGAACAATGTTTTACAAATTAACGATATTGCCGTAATTAGTATCGCTCCTATTTCCGACTATTCTGCATAAAATCAACTAAAAGTCTTTTCCAGTCAAGCATTCTAGTATTTATTATGATTATTGTACTTTATTAACCCTAAAACCGTTCGAGGGAAATAAGTTAACCATTTCAGAAATATTTTGAAATGTCGCTTTTTGTAAAATCTCTTGTGAAATTCATACCTACAGGAAAGAAATGAAATATTTACATTATTCATATTCGGACTATTATCCTCATCTTTGTTATCACAACATTTTGACCGTTGCTCCCTCCAGCATTCCTCAAGTGTATATCGATCTATAGAAAAGACCCCTTACGTAATCTACGGTAGTAGACTGTTTTCGTTCTACTATCCATGTATCGAGATATCTTCTAATTTACAGTCAGTCAGTTGCGTGCCATGCATGATACACGCTTAGGCGATCATGTATCTTTCGATACATGACTGACGAGGCAGATTTTTCCCCGCAGTAGGTTGCAATTTCTTTCTGTGGTAGACCAGTTGCCAACCAAGGCTATAGAACTCGGTCTGTCCTGCTATTTACCCATAGCTGGGGGGAGAGAAGGAGATAATTCATACCTTTCCCAGCGGTATTAGCACGTAAGTGAATGTAATGGATTTGACTGGAATTCGAACTCGGCACTCCGATTTCTCAATCCGAGCCGCTATCCATTACTCCACTGTCCTCCACAATTTACAGTACTGATCAGTTATTGCTCGCTTGTTTGCACTACGTCCAAATAACTCACAATCCCTATTTTCAACGCTTTAATCTACTGGGCCATTGTCCTCACATGGCACAGTGGATAAAGGCGTTGGTTAGATCCAGTAACAGGACCCAAAGAGTGTGAGTTCAATACCCAGTTAAGGAAGTGGAGAACTTTCAGGGGGAAATTAACAGGAGATAACTGATGACTGACATCCATTAGACATGGCACGTGAAACTAGAACATTAAAGCCGGAGCGTACAACGGCCGAAAGGTTGTGATAAATATGGCAACAAAGATGAGGCACGTGGAACTAGAACAGTCTACCCCAGTGAGCGAAATAAAGGGTTCAGTTCAACATTCCAGCCACCTGAAGAAGGCCGGAGCGTACAACGGCCGAAACGTTGTGATAAAAATGGCGACAAA
>CAHIKZ030005473.1:447500-562500 GCA_903632075.3 Acanthosepion pharaonis | reverse complement strand
TTTGAGCATCCCACATCTAAAAATAACAGCGTTCTTCTATGGTAAAAGTCAAAGTTCGTCGTCTGTTGTGGAAACCTTGACATTTGACAGTATTTTTATATCATACTGTTCTTTATAAACATCCTGAAAATCTACTCTCATCTTCCATTCCCTTTCAAAATTCAAGTAATATTTTTCTACATGTCATTATTGGAACTAAAAGCAAGCTTACATTTTAAGCGTTGAAATACTCAAAAATGTTCCCCATATAATTTAACTAACTCCATCTCATCTTACGAAAGGTTTTATGGGAACGCTCTACTTTAGGTGAGACTAGAGAAACCTGAACTCTATTTTGTTAATGTGTCTATCGGGTAGCATAGTTGCTTCAGATTTCTATAGACATTGCTGGTGAAGTGATATTTTATTTTCGTGCTGAATTTTTGTATAAGAAGTTTTCACTATTTATATTATTTGCAAGTGAACTATTGTTCGCATTTTTGTTGTTGTTGTTACAACGTTTTGGCCCTTGTACTCTCCAGCCTGCATCAGACCGTTTTCGATCCGATCAGGGTAACCTTCAAAAAAATTTGAACTTAAACATTTATTTAATCTACGGAATAGATTGTTCTCGTTCTACTGTTTATGTCTCGGTATATCTCGTATTGTTCATATTTACCTCTGCTTAGTTATCGTTCACCGTGTTTTTCCCCGAAGATAAGTTTCCACGACCTGGACTAAGAATTGAACTCACAATTATTATATCACCAAATTCATGAATCAACGTTTTAATGCACAGGGTTATTGTCGTGATTTTTCTTATTTTTTGCAATCTCAGAAAGAGTTTTTTTTTTTCTTTTTTGGTTTTTAGGTCCGTGTCTTACTTTCGTTTCCAATACAACAGAAAACTGAGAAAGACTGGAGAATTCAGCGCCGAAACCTTATCAGACGACAACTTAAAGAATCCTTATGTAAGAACACAAATGCACGTTACTTATAGAAAATAACTATTGATTCACCCCAGAAATCTTGAACATCACATTACTCAAACTATTTCCATTTCTCAGATAGATGATTAAAGGTGGCTTCGAGCGAATTAAGCCTGTAGGTTTCCGCGAGAACCATCCTTCTTCGAACCTGAGCTACAGAATCACAGAGAACCGTAGAAAATAACAGAAATCATTGAGGACTTTTAAAAACAGCCACAACTAAAATTAATTACACTGGTAATTCGAAGAGAGAATAATAACGTGATGTTGATGTTCCACACTATATGAACAAAACGTTATAAAGGAAGCCCTCCCCTATCAAATAATGGTAAGAACGGTAAAAGTTACAGGACTTGAGAAACCTATTTTCCCGAAAAAATTGTTTGATAGAAAAATTTTATAAATTTCAACCGACATTTACACTGGCTGCTCAGCCAATGCATGACGAGTGTTTCCTTATAAAGAAACGTCTAATATTTTCATTAGCATTTTGTACGACTATCTTCATCATTGTTGTTATCAGATGAGATGTTTTTGAGGCTTACTCAGGTTTACGCTGTACTCAGCAGGCGTTAAAAACAAACAACTTTCTTTTTTCTAATGTAAGATAAATTAGATGATGTCTGAATAATATATCGGACGGAAAGTTATGTTAAAAAAACACCAACGATGAAGATGATAGCTCGAAAAATATATGGAACAAGTAGAAAGACTTTGGATTGAAAACTGGTCATTCTCTTGCAAATAAACCCATAATTTGTCTACACGTTAAAATTTGTCTACTACTGATTATATTTCCTAAAAGAATTTGAGGTAATACGATATATTTCTATAGATCAGAAAAATTACGTAAAAGTGAAGTAATTTACTCAGATGAATATATATATATAGAAAGTGAAATGATTTCTGAATCATCTACGGTAAAGTTACGTCTGGGTTCTTACATTTCACCTTTCTTAACAATATTGTAACAATGTGGGATATCTAAGAACAATAGCAATAAAAATAAAAACGAAAACGTCGAGAAACCAAATAAAATCGGCTGGGCTGTGCGTCTAGACACGTCGGGCGCCAGAAATTTTAAAATTTAGCGTTCTTACATCTTCAGCGTTTCCTCTCAGTCCATAATTATTACCGAAATTTCCGTTTATATCTGCTCTTTCCCTCCACATTTATATAATTCCATCAATAAGAACATTACTTTAGTCTGATGAAGTCTTTCTAGAGAATGAAACGCATTACATAGATTTTTCCTTATTTTGCCATTTAGTTACATTTATAATATAACATAATATATTAAATAAAATTCAACAAAACGACAAATTCGTCAATTCTCACGTTGATAGGATTTAACACGAAACCTTAATACATAGTCATGTGTTTCTGTTAGCTTTTGTGGTGTTTTTAGTTAAGCAAACGAAAAATATGAAGAAAGTAAAGTGAATTCTAAAGACAAGGAGAAACGTCTGTTTGATAAAAGCTTAGGAAAACATTAACCTAACAACAAAGATAAAGACAATGGCACCAAATATATATAGAATAATACATACACCTAATCTTAGAACTTTAGAAGACAATTGAATAAAACCTTCTTCAATTCTAAACTAATGTCATTCTGTCACAGTTAAGTCTTTAGTTTTCTTACAGAAAGAGAAATAATGCTTAAGTTTAGAGAAAGAGTGGATGGAAAAGAGAGAAAGATAGAGCGAAAAAAAGGGGAACGAAAGACAGAGAAAAAAACAGGAAAATAAATGAGAAAGAAAATAGCGGGAAGAAAATGAGAGACAGAAAAAAGGGAGAAAAAGAAAGAAGTGAGAGAAAGAGAGGGAGAGAGAGAGAGAATGCCGAATACCGCGCATTTCCCCATTCTTCCAAAATCTTTAAATATTACCCTGCATCTTACACACTGATAGTTATCTTTGCATACTAGACTTAGATGAACACTTATATTTGACGCATTCATCTCCGGATAGTCCGAGAATTAAATATATACGATTATAAATGGTTAAATATTGATTAAAAATCAAAATGGTTAAATACTATTTAAATCATCAGGTAAATTTTTTTTTTCAAAATATCCCTTACCAAATTATAGGTGGGTGTTATATAGTGAAAATATTAGGTTGTCCGGAAAGTTCATACCGATTTTTAGTCGTTCAGGTTCCAACACGGTAGAACACATCAAATTTATCGACAGTTATAATATACTTAAATTTCCGAGTTGAGCACACTTCAAACTATTTCTTGAGAAAGAAAGTTTGAAATTAATTAATTCTTGTTAATTTTGCATCCCTATGAAAATGAAAGATTATAAGGTGCATTTTAGACACTTGATGCCTTTTTTTACCGTAAAGGCAAAAATGCCTTGCAAAGCAACAAAGAAGATATGTGCTGTGTACGGTGAAGGTGCTTTAGCTGACAGAACTGTACGGAAGTTGTTCGCTAAGTTTAAAGTTCGCGATTGTAGCCTTATTGATGAAGAACGTTTACGCAGACCTCCCCCTCCCACACACATAACAGATGACAACCAAATCAAGACATTGATTGAAAACAAACCGCATTACACAATTAGCAGAAAAAACTAAATCTATCAAAATCTACTATGCATGAGAACTTAGTGAAATTTTGGTAATCAAATCGGTACAATGTTTGGGTACCACATGCATGTAAAGAATCTTTTGGATTACATTTCATCTGTGATTTGCTGTATAAACGCAATGAAAATGCATCCTTTTTAAGCAAATTGTGATGGGTAATGGGAAATGGATAATTTACAACAATGTTCAATGAATTGAATCCTGGGATAACTGACAACTTTAGCCACCTCAAGAGCAGGCCTTCCCGTCAAGAAAGTCATGCTATGCATCTGGCTGAACTGGAAAGGAATACTTTACTATGAGCTTCTACCAAGTAACCAGTCAACTGGTTCTGAAGAGTATTTCAATTAAAGGCAGAAATTCAAGAAAAACGCTCATAATTGGAAAGGTGTTATTTTCCATCAGGATAATGCCAGACCTCACGTTTCTTTGGCGACTCAGCAAAAATTATTGCAGATTGGCTGGGATGTATAATCCCACACATCATATTCACCAGACATTGCTCTTTCTGATTTTCATTTATTCAGGTCCTTGCAAAATAATCTCAGTGGTAAAGATTTTTATTTTTTGGATGACATAAAAAAACATCTTAATGAGTTCTTTGCCATAAAACCACCGAAATTTTGGGAAAATGGAATCTTTAAGTTGAAGGCAACATAGAGAAAGGTTATACAACAAAATGGTTCATATGTAGTTGAATAAATATTTAATAATTAATGGCATTTCGGTCAGTTATGTCCCATGCGTGATACACGCTTAGGTGATCATGTATCATTCGATACATAACTGACGAGGCAGATTTTTTCCCGCAGTAGGTTGCCATTTCTTTCTGCAGTAGACCATCTAAGGCTGTAGAACCGGTCTGTCCTCTTTACCCATACCTAGGGGGAGAAGAAGGGGATTCATATCTTTCTTAAGGTATTATCACGTAAGTAAATGTAATGGATTCGACTGGAATTCGAACTCGGCTCTCCGTCCAAGCCGCTATCCATTACTCCACATGATTTCTAATCAAATCATCATTTTTAAAATCTACTTTCCCAATCTTACTTTCTATATTTCCGAGATGAGGTATTATGTACACTATTTACATTATTCGGACTATTGTTTTCATCTTTTTCGCCATATTACAACGTTTCGGCCGTTGTACGCTCCGGCCTTCTTCAGGTGGTTGGAACGTAATGGATGTCAGTTATCAGTTATCTCCTGTTAATTCCCCCTCCAAGTTCTCCACTGCCTTAACCGCGTATTGAAGTTTGGGTCCTGTCACTGGATCTAACCAACGCCTTTATCCACTGTGCCATGTGTCCTTGAGGACATCCGTGTATAAATTTCTGGGTATTATAAACTTAATGTCTCAGCAACATTTTTTTTACCAGTGCTCATATTGCAATTTTTGCTGTTATCATTGCATGTTTTCATCAGAGCTTATATTGCGATTTTTGTTGTTGTTATCGCTTTTCTCTGGCACTCCTTATTACTGGTTCCCATATTATATTCATTTCTATGCTTGGTTGGCTCATGAGATTTTTGTGGCCTAGCATATATGCTGATTCCTTAAGTTTTCGAATTTTCCAATGATGTTCTTTGTCTATGATCTCAACCTGATCCCACATAGGGCGGTGATCTCCCTTTTCTCTCTATATGCGGTCTGCCACGCCTGATTTTTCCACTTCCCCTCGTGTTACAGTTTTCTGGTGTTCCTGAAGCCTTCCCTTAAGGGAGCGGTCTGTCTTCCCTTCATATTTCTTTCCGCAGCTGCACGGGATAGCGTATACACAGTCTTTAGTCATATTCTCGTATATGGGGGGGGGTCTTATTCGGGAGAGATATCTGCGAAGTGTCGTCAAGCTTTTGAAGATGGAAACCAGTAATAAGGACTGCCAGAGAAAAACGATAATAACAACAAAAATTGCAATATGAGCTCTGGTAAAAAACATGCAAGGATAACAGCAAAAATTGCAATATGAACACTGGTAAAAAATGGTTGCCAAGACATTAGTTTTATAATATCCAGAAATTCATACACGGCTGTCCTCAAGGGCATATGGCACAGTGGATAAAGTGACAAGACCCAAAGAGTGTGAGTTCAATACCCGGTTAAGGCAGTGGAGAAATTGAAGAGGGAAATTAACAGGAAATAACTGATAACTAGCATCCATTAAACATGGCACGTACAATTAGAACAGTCTACCCCAGTGAGCGAAATAAAAGGTTCAGTTCGACATTCCAACCACCTGAAGAAGGCCGTTACGTACAACGGCCGAAACGTTGATATAAATATAGCGACGAAGATAAGGACAACAGTCCGAATAATGTGAATATTTTATTGATTTTTTTTTACAGCTTATCAACCTTTTGTAGGTCATTTAAAGCCAGAAAATATTTTCTATATTTTAAAAATTCTTTTGAAGATAATAATGATTTAGTGATAAAAGTCTTAGAAATTAACCCCTAGAGGGGGCAGAAGAGATGATTCATGCCTTTCCCAAGGGTATTTGTGCGTAAGTGAATATAACAAACCCAAATGGAAATGGAACTCGGCGTCTCTGATTTCCAATTCCGAGCCATTATCCATTACACCCCCAGCAGCCTCTGGCATTCCGAAACGGTCACCCACCCAGGTATTGACCAGGCCCACCGTTACTTGACTTTGATGATCGTACGAGAGAACTGGTGCCTATATCGCTAGAGTCATAATGCAAAGAAAGATAGATTGAAACAAACAGCCGATAGCGAAAGGAAACTCATCACAGATTTATCTCCCTTTCCCATTACAAATGGAATTATCTTGTTCACTGTATTAGTAAACTTGATTGAATTTTCTTCAGATGTCATTACTGCATCCGAATGCTGTTAGACTCTTGGAGAATATAATGGAGGAAGGGTTGTGGTCAAATACAACACTGACAAAGATACTTGCCCGGAAAATATATGCCAAACGTCAGAAAACATTTACGAACACCACAGATCAAAAATGAAAAACAAAAATAGCAGAGAAACAAAACTTTAAATGTAATACACGAACACCAAGGAAAAAAAAATCAAATTAAAAGCCAAAAAAACAAAACAAAAACGTCATTGAACTTTAAACTCGATTATAAAATCGATGTCATCAGAAATCACTTTAAGAATAATACTATATCGATATTTCTTCTTGTTTTAGATGTCGTATCCCATGGTTCTCCACTACTTCCTCTCCTTTGTAGTTCTTAGTAAGTTTTGTCTTTTTGCTACATCTAATCTGTTCTGCCAAATATTTACCCAAGCTTGTTAAGTTTGATTTCCCCTGCTTTCCTGTTCCTCTCTTGCATTCAGTATATCCTTTGAGTGTCAAATTCGCTAAGCCCTCTTCCCTGTAGGAATTTCATTTTCCTCTTTTTGATTCTAAATATTGGTATTTACTAAAATGGCGTCACAGAAAAGGGAAATGACGAGCAAAGTTTAAATTTCGGCAGAAGACACTGCATTCACTTTGCATTATAATCCTAGGGAAAGGCATGAATCAACCTCTCCCCAATTATGGGTCAATTAATAAAACAGACTGGGCTGTTTTACTTTGGTAGACCAGTCTAAGAGCAGGACTATTTTTTTTTCAAAACTGTGAAGAAGTCAATAGAAAAACAATTACACTATTTCTTAGAACGGTCAGAGCAATTTATTGATATTTAGAGAGTCAACCCTGAAGACACGTGACCGCTTACATGACAAAAACAGTGAGAAAATAAGAATAGGAAGATTGTACTGTGAATTCTTTCAAGTGAGGAAATTCTACCAGTTAAAAAAAGAGAGATGGAAAAAGAAATACCAGCATTACTGACTCTAACTTTTTACCTGGGTTCGAACCGTGATCCGCTGTCTCAAGTGCGACACAGGATTGAAAGACGATATATGCTGGATTTAAATAAATAAAAGCTGGAAGCAATTGAAAAAATATTAGAGACATAAGTAATTTCGTCCGACCGCGGAAGAATTAGCCAGCGATGCAAACAAAAACAAAAATTGCAGACGGAACTGGACTTTTGAGAAGAGACAAGTTGTTAATTATTTTTGTGAACCCAAATACAAATGCCAGAACGAGTAAATTAGTCCCTCAAATTTTGACCGTCTTTCCCGGTACGATGATTACTTGTATGGTATAATCATTATTTTTCGTATAATTTTCTCCGCGTCACAATTATTTTGTCCTAAGTTTATTATTAAATTTCCACGCGGAACATTTATTTGAACCGGTATTACATTTGATATAAAATAATACTAAACTTTGTTTATGTTATTTATATACGTACTATTGCTTACTTTTGGCACAAGGCCACAAATACGGAGCGCATAGGAGACAAGATCAGCTTGCTTGCCATTTTTCCGACCTCTTTGTTCGGCAGTTAAACTGGCAAATTGACAGATTGTGATGAAAACACCTAAGCTTAAAGATTTATGTGTAAAGTCAGGCTTGCGCACTACTGCTGCTACGACGTTGTTAGATCACGGGACTCATGGTATCGTGAAAAGTAAATAGATTTTCTTCTCTAAATCATAAAAAAATGTTACCGAGTAGAGCTTTTCATTTTAAAAGTTGTTGTTTTTCTTAGTTTTGGTCACGCAATTCACTGTTTGCTCAGTTTTAAGACATACACAAAGACTAGAATAAACAAAGACACTATCATTAGAATATGAATTTCGTTTTGTAGCCACCAAATACGTTTAGATTCCTTTTGACAAAACAGTACATATCCCTCATCTTTGTACAATTTGGGAATTTTTGGCCAAGGCTAAAAATCACACTACTTCAAATAAAAGGCTTGAAAGGAAATCAAATCTCCATCCATAATGGAAAGAGCGATAACATCTACTGGACTTGAGAAATCTGTTTTCCTGAAAAATTGTTCAATTTAAATAAAATATACTATTTACATTATTCGGACTATTTGTTCTCATCTTTGTTGCCATATTTATCACAACCTTTCGGCCGTTGTACGCTCCGGCCTTAATGTTCTAGTTTCACGTACCATGTCTAATGGATGTCAGTTATCAGTTATCTCCTGTTAATTCACCTCTCCAAGTTCTCCACTGCCTTAACCAGGTATTGAACTCACAACTTCTTAAGGGCACATGACACAGTAGACAAAAGGCGTTGGTTAGATCCAGTGACAGGACCCAAAGAGTCCAGCTGTCAACATGAAGAAGATCTGCGACGTGTTGTCGGGAGGATCTGACTCGCCTAGCCGCATCCACCACCTACACTCCTTTGTGACTCTTGCTGACGACTTTGCAGCCATCTCTGTCAGCGCCACCAGAGGGGGAAAAAGAGAATAAGGAGAGAGGGTGACGATTGCGATGGTTGGATGCGACAGGGTGCTGACCAGTAGAAGTACTGCAGTCGCTCACGAGCCTTGTAATGAATAAAATTTTGAAACATCTTTTCTGATCATGCAGCAAATTAATTCATTTACATATCTCACAAATAACACAATAACATAAACACCTACTTTCATTTCGTAACGTTGATTTTTGCCTATCTGTTTGAATTTCTGAAATGAGGAATTATCATTATTTACATTATTTACACTGAACAGTATTTATAACTGAGCAATACTAAATAAGAAGTAGATGAGCCATGGTTAGTGTAGGAGTTCAGCTTGAGATTTCTTTAAGGTTACCCGGTTCAACAAACACCTGATGAAGGCTGTGGGGAGGAGAGCAGGTCAATTTTGTAATAGTGATATTGCACTCAATTTGAAAGTCGGGTTTTGACAGCACACAGAATATTTTTTATATGACACAAAATAATTTTTCTAAATCATTACCGTTTTTTTTTTAGGAGACGAGTTTAAAGATTAAGTTTAGGTTAAAAATCGTAGCATTTCAATTTCATTCCAGTGATCAGTGAAAGTCTTATAAAAAACGGTAATGATTTAGAAAAAAATTGGAGATATAACAAAAGAAAAAAACTTAACAGCTATAAGAAACACGGAGATGTACAGGGCCATGATCGCCTACGTCATGAAAGGACAGGGCACATAGAAAGAAAAAGCCTACTTGGGTGGCGCGCAACTGCATATTTAATTCGGCATTTCGTGTCCTGGTAAACCCTGTGGTCCGATATTATTTTTGGAATCAGCCGCCATTAATTCCTTGAGCGGCTCCGAGGGCAATGCCACACGTTGTTTACAATTTAACGCAGCAGCTGTCAGCAGCATACGATCTTGCTTATTTCTTATATCGAGCTGTATTCAGGATAATAAATATATCCTACTTTTGGGTTTTAGACTATTTTTTAGCCTTTGTATTGCATGGATCAATAAAAAGCTTGTTTGGAGCAATGGATAGCAGATCGGATTGACGAATCGAAGAGCCAAGTTCGAATTCCATTCAAATCCATTATATTTACTAATGTGCTAATGCCCTTGGGAAAAGGTATGATTTCCCTTCTTCTCCACTGTGGGTAAATAGCAGTCAGACCAGGACCTATAGCCTTGAATGGCAACTGGTCTGCCGCAGAAAGAAATGGCAACCTACTGCGGGGAAAAAATCTGCCTCGTCAGTCATCTATCGAATGATACACGATCGCCTAAGCGTGTATCACGCATGGCACATAACTGAATGACTGAATGATTGTTTTCTTTCCTGTTTTAAGCGTTGTTCTACCTTTGACAACACAGCAATATATATGTGGAATGAACTATGAAGACTACGTTTACAAGGATTTTTTTTTAGGGGTGATTACTAACCTCTGGCATTTCCTGGGCTCCGGCAGTGGCCTGGACCCAATAGTACCGGATTAAAGAGGTCGAACTGTAGTTATGGGAGAGGGTTTCACATAAGTCCTCACAGGAATTGAGATCTGCATATTTCTCAAGGACATTATAAATAGAATGCAGAGAGAAGTGAATTCGTGCCTTTACCAAGGTCTATTTTCTATCTTAAGACGCATTAGGCTTCCTTGTATTTCCATTTCGTACATATATGAAATACAAGGAGAAGAAGAATCATGCCCTTCCCTAGAGCATTAGGACTCACTGAATACGTGCAGTCTCAGCTGGAATTTGAACTCAGTTTACCAATTCGATACGCCAACTGCAGAAATATATAACCTTTTAATTTTGAATAACGAAACATGTACTCACGCGTTAAATTTAGAAAGATACTTTTGTGTATTCAGCCATAAATTTCCCTTGATACACTTTTTATTACAGAAAGACGAAATTTATTTCTGAAGGATTTATTTATTAACTTTCTTCCATGACATCAGGGTTGAGATTGTATGAATATTAATCAAATTCTCAGCGCTTTCGACTTTCGTAAGCCATTATCAACGAATTCGTTTAATAGGAATGCGTCCTGAGGTATGCGTTGTCTTTTTTTATTTTTGTTTATTTTCTTTGTTGTTTGTAATTTTCAAATATTACTTTATAACGTGTTAGCTTGCTATGTGTTGTCTGCTTTTCCAAATACCAGGTCTTTATACCCCATCTTGTGGCATGTCTTGTGGCATGTCTTGCGGTATCTCTTTTTTCTCTTCTCCTTTAGTTGTTAAATATATTTAATAAGTTTGTTCTTAAAGTGAATGCATTTTATTTAATTCTGCATTATAGGAAAAATGAATATTCATGAAGAAATTTCTTAGATTTTGAACTAAAACTGCATAAGTGAAAAACTGATGCACAAATACATTGCCTCTCTCACACTTTCCCTCTCTCCCTATATATATATATATATATATATATATATATATATATATATATATATATATATATACATATACACACACACACACACACACACACACACACATATATATATATATATATATATATATATATATATATATATATATATATATATATATCTATAGTAATAAATAGTAATAAGAATGGACCAGTTACACCACCCAATTCCAAGCCCAGGAAAAGTTTAAAAAATAAACGCGCGAACATTTATATTTATATATATATATATATATATATATATATATATATATATATATATATATATATATATATATATATGAGTGTGTATGTGCGTGTGTGTGTGAGGTTAAAATATATGTCGATTAAATCCAGCAAAATTATGGAATAACGAACTTATATTTGCTTATTTTAGGAAATAAATAATAAAATGTCAACTGTATGCTTCTCGGCTTGTTCTCTCTCTCTCTCTCTCTCTCTCTTCTCCCTCTCTCTCTTCTCCCTCATATATATATATATATATATATATATATATATATATATATATATATATATACTAACATGCAAATATTTTGAGCCACTTTGGCAAATTAATTACATTTGTTAATTATACCCCCAAATCGTGAGTGATTAGCAGTATGTTATTCTCAGTATATTTTATGATCTTTGCGGGACAGAAGAAAAGTTATTGGATGGCGGATGTTAGAGCCTCGTGATGCTGAAACAAAATGCCATATGGTGGATGATAGAATATGTAAGAAATACTGGGCTACCATCTCTAATTTCACCTTTCAACAGTTTTCTTAAGTTAAAAACGATTTTTTTCACAAAAAAAGTCTTTTTTTATTATTACTGAAAGTACAAAGCGTCAAAGTATTGAGTTAGTAAGTAGTGGTGATGTATTTGGCTCGAATAATTGTTTCAATTTGATGTGGCATTGAATAAAACAAGGTCCAGATTTTCTCATTAGGAATTTTTTCCATTTTTTTTTTTTTTGGCACTCAAAGCGCTTGAAGATTGCCTCGTTTTCGTTGAAGCATTTGTTTATTCAGTACGTACAATAATTGGTAAATTTTCTTTTTAACACCCGAGCGTCATTTACTGCTGAACTATTTTTCTTTCAGAAATTAGTACGCGCTTCCGTAAAGCGATTTTTTTGTACCTTATTTAAGAAGAAAGTTAACTTTCAAATATATGTAAACATCGACAAATAACAGAATAACAAAAGAAAAAAAACACCTAACCCTAATTTGAAAGTTAACTTCCTTCTTAAAAAAAATTACTTTGTTATTCTTTTATTTATCGATGTTTACATATATTTGAAAGTTAACTTTACGGAAGCTCGTACTAATTTCTACAAGGAATTACTGTGAAGGAAGTACATAGACCCAAATTGTATACGTCCACCAACAAAATACAGCACTGAATTACTTATCAATAAGCCGGTAATGGCTGACGAAAGACCAGGAAAAAGTCCGATTTTTTGGGGGTCGTTAACATCCAAAAAGGTAGCTTTCTTCAATATCTAATTGTTGACTTGAGTTCAGCATATACATTTGCACGGAAATAAGACTATTTTGGAAAAATTTGAAGGTGTGTTAAAATGAAAATTTACCCAATAATTTATATTGAGATCAAGACTTAGTATTCGTCAGTCTTAAAAATTTGAACATCTTCATCCACAAGGAACTCTTTTATTGCTCGTGATGAGTCACAAGGAATAGTCATGCTGAATTTTTTTTTCTATCTTCGTAGTCTGCTAGAAGATTAGACCATAGTAAACTAATATAGTTTTCGCTGTTTAGGCTCCCATCAACTTTTACCATTTTTCTTCTACAAGAGTTTTTGATACTATTACGTGCCTACCGCCATATTTTACCGTCTTTGTGGTGTATGTTGTATTTTTCTTGCTCCCAATGGTCTTCTTACATCTTCTCTTGTATTATCAGTCAGTTATATGCCATGCGTGATACACGCTTAGGCGATCATGTATCTTTCGATAAATGACTGACGAGGCAGATTTTTTTCCCGCAGTAGGTTACTATTTCTTTCTGCGGTAGACCAGTTTCCATCCAAGGCTATAGAACCTGGTGTGTCGTGCTATTTATCCATAGTTGGGAGGGGAAGAAGAGGATTCATACCTTTCCCAAGGCATGTAAGTGAATGTAATGGGTTCGACTGAAATTCGAACTCGGCTCTCCGATTCCTCAATCCAAGCCGCTACTTCACCCTGCCTCCTCTTGCATTATAATGTAATTATATTTTGAATCCATCACTAAAAATTACCTTTTTATCACTTTCCCGTATCCTATGTTAGATGTTCTTTAGACCACTTCAGTCTTCTATTTCGATATATTTGTTAATGATGATTTATTTTTCTGCTATACGCCCATTCAAGTTTTTTTTTCAGAATGCTTTGCGACTGTAGCAACTGAAACCTCACTACTAAGACTGCATTCCCGCTTTTTCATGATTAGAAATTCGCGAACATTCTGTCCTTGTTTCTCTCGGGAGGTATTTTACTTTCTGTGTACATCTCACTTCACTCCTCCGATTAGCACTTTCGAGTAATCACTGTATTTGTCCTTGGTGCTCAAGGACAAATACGTTACAAAGAACGTCTTCTCAAAGTGTATACCGCATAGTTGGGACAGACGAAAAGAAAACATCTGTGAGGCCACGCTTTAGGATCTTCTCCTTTTGGTGAGGCTTACAACCTTTCATCACTTTCGGTTACGCCCTTTTCTCTTCGCTTGTCACACAGAAGACTGATAAAATTGATTTCATTTCTTATCCATCTATTTTTTTATGGCAAATTTAATAGTAACATTTGCTTTTTCCATATAAAGAAACATTCGGCCTTCATTGACTGAGCAGTCAGTGCTACTTTTGGTTGAAATTTTAAAAATATTTCTATTAAAAAGAATTTTTCAGGAAAATAGGTTTCTCAAGTCCAGTAGCTGTTATCGTTCTTTCGATTATTGATGGAGGCTTCCTTCCTGGACTTCTCTTTGAAGTAGTGTGGAATGTCAATATTTTTATTATGTCATTATGTTCTCTTCGAGTTACAAAGCCGTCCATTTTAGTTGCTGGAGTTGAAAGTCGTCAACGGATGCGGTTTCTGTTATTTGCTGTATTTCTTTGTTTGTGATTTTGTAGCGCCAGTCCCCGCGTAATATAGAAAGCTAAGTTACCCGCATATTAATTTTTTTAAATGTAGTCATGTCGTTCCTCGTTTGGTGATCGGCTGCTGTGGTCATGTTTCGCAATAAAATGGTAACATTACTGAATAAGGTGTGCCTCCTCAAACGTAATGGTTAACAAAATCGTCTTGCAAACCGTCGCTAATGAAGCAAGTTTTATAGCCTCTGATTTTTTTAATGTGATTTTAAGCTATTTTAATGTTCTGACGTTAAGCCCAAATTTTCAGTACCTCTCCGAATAAGGCTAAAAAAAAAAATACTTTTCTCTAACTACGCAATTAGACTTGTAACTTAAAATGAGAAAGGTAGTGAGTTTTCCCTAAAGGAAAGCCAAATGTAGTTGACACCATGAAATCATCATTACAGACATTAATTTTGTTATTGTTCTTGTAGCCAATACACTTGGATAAGTACACCTATTTCTTCATAGAATTTAATGCAGTCAAGTTGGAGTGTATATAAATTAAATTAAAACAAAATTTATGTCTTTTAAATCAAACAGATGATGATCTTATGACATTTAAATGTGACTGTCTAAATCTAAGTGAATGATTTTTTTTTCTGTATTTGATATCATAGCTAAACTTTTCTGGACTACTGATTTCACGTGTGTCGCGTCACAGATCATGCGTATATCGAACATTCGTGAAGCTTTGTGAAATCGATTATAAAATCTTCATCCCTTTGAATATCTTGTTAGAATTTCCATAAATAAATCTTTTAATAAACATGAAGTCTATTTAATTTCGTTTGCCTGCGACATGTAGCTACTCAGATATTCACATTTAAAATGATGTCAATTTTTTGTTGGGACACACTGTCTATGAAAGATTATGGACAAAATTTGCAAAAGGTGAGTGCAATTCAGTGGCCATTGCTGGATAAATGTTCCAACTGATGGGAAAAGATTGAGAGGTAGATCAGCAAGAACCTTCATCGATCATAGATGAGATAAATGTTTGAAGAGTTCAGAAGGATTCATTTGAGGGCAATCAGGTATTCTACTGCATAAAAAGAAGGTGTTTAAAAGGCCCTTGCCTAATCCCAAAAACCTAACTAAATGATCAATCATCAATATTTTCAAACCTCCCCTGCCCAAACCAGTATATATACATATAGTCAATGCAGAAGCAAAATCTATGCAAATTTGGAAACAACAAGTTTTCCATCAAATATTAATGAATAATTAAATTTTGTTCTACCATTTTTCTCTCTCTCTCTCTCTCTCTTTGAATGATAGAGAGATTAACTGTTGTAGTATATTCTCACCTCCACAGCAATAATGATGAACAAATCAACAACATTATTATTATTAGCTAACTTCAGACATTTTTAAAAATTTTATTATATCACTTATTAAGTGGAAGGTCTTTTATATCTGGAATTATGGTTGAACTTCTTACAAAAAAGAGAAAGATGATAGAATTGCATTGGAATGGACAGCTCTATCAAGAATGAATACCATTTGGAGGTCAAAAATAAAATCTTGGAGTGTCACTCTTTAGGTCAATAGAAAAAAAATATAAGAGTCAAGCATTGGACATTAACAAAATCACTAGCAAAAATCTAGATGGCATGTAAACTCGACTATTGAAAGCAAAGTTAAATGTCAGCTGGGGTCAACATATGCCCAATGAATTAGAATCTATCAAATATTATGGGCACAATTTGCGAAAGTCGAATGTGATTTACTGGCCATTGCTGATGAAGTAGACAAGAAGTGATGCAACTGTTTATGCTATGTGAACGGAAATGTGAAGAGGAAAAGATTAAGAGGTTGATCAGCAAGAAAGCTCTTTAGGTCAACAGCAGAAAACAGTCCTCTTAGTCAAGTCAGGCAACTAGGCATTAACAAAATCACAGACATAAAAAGAAAAGGTACATATACTCAAGTATTGAAAGCATCATTAAATGTTATCTAGATCTAACACATGCCAAATGAAGAACTATATTAGAATCTATCAAAGATTATGGACGCAACTTGCGAAAGGTGAATGTGATTCAGTGGTCATTGCTGGATAAATAAACAATAAGTCGTGCATCTGTTTATTCTATGTGAACCACATGATGGGAAAAGATCAAGAATATGAACCATCATCAATCAACTTATTGGTGACATTGGAATAAAAAAGGAAGGACTTGGTTGAGCTATGAATGAGAGAAATGTTTCGTAAAAACAATCAGATAGATAGATAGTAGGCTTTCATCTGTCTAGATATGGAGTCTGTTAGGGTGGCTTGCTAATCCCTGTTGCTGACAACTGCTCAACCACATTTGTGTTTGTCTATGTTATACCAGAACATTACCTATTCTATTGTAATAGACTCTCCCACACATAATAAGTAGTAGTAGTAGTAGCCGTCGCAAGTTGGGCTCAGTGGTGTTGAGTGAGTCAGTCGATGTCGGACATTGAAGTATCAACTATCACAACTAGATTGCTGCGTCATTAACTCTTATTTCAAGTTCCTAACGTTTTGTACGTCGGACCCTTTTAGGACCGACTTAGCGAAATACAAGCCTCCACTGTGAAAACTACTCTACAACAGTCCAACAACCACAGATTCAAACTGCGGCTTATACTGAACTAATTACGGATTTGAGAGACGGGCGTATAATCCGGCATGGTCAGTAGTTGAACAAAGCCAATATGTTTGAACCATCGGTCAAAATGACTTTTGTCTTGGTGCTAATACAACCATCGATCGCTTCCGAACAGTTTCGTCTCTTCAGTTTTACTCGCAGTGCTTGGGTCAACCTAAGGTATGGTTTTCATGCACTTCCTAATGGCGACGTATGCTGAGATTATTTATGCAGGCCAATATTATCAAAAAGTTATCTACTTGAATAATCTACCAGAGGGAGGTTCAAACTTTGGTGCCCTTGTTAGTAACTGTCTACCTTTAGTGTTTTACGAACCTTGGACTGGGTGAATTTTAGTAGAAAAGCCTCTTTTTCTCTCCATATATTTATAACTAGAAAGGACAACTGGCGTTTCCTTTGTTCTGCCGCGATACGTTTACCGCAAAATGATAGCGAAATTGTCAAAATTGAAGCAGTTCGTACGTTTAAACATTTTCATAGTCTTTTATTCCTAGAAGACTTTGTCCAAGCGGAGTGGTAAGTATCGTTTTTAACATTGAAAGTTTTGACATTTTACTTTAAGTAAAGTCATTAACGCTAAACAAATACATCCAAAATAAAATGAATCAAGTAACATGTTTTTAGTTTGGTTTGGTTTGTTTTACGGCATATCAACCTTAGTGGGTTATTTAATGCCGACAAGATTTTTATTGCTGCTAATATTTTTTTCAAAATGTAATGCTAGTAATATTTTTACAAAAAATTACTGCTGGTAATAATTTTTCTTCCAAAATTTATTGCTGGTAATAATATTTTTAGAAAAATGTTTTGCTGGTATTAAAACCTACTTTTACACAATTTGACCCCAGTTTGGGTGTTAACTATTTTCCCATAGCTGGGACCCTAACAGGTGCTACCACCCAGAGTCAGGAAGGATTTGGGAACACCAGCAATTAAGAGGTGGTTCCACGCTTCTCAAAAACTCCTGATCAGAGGCATTGCTGTTGGACGTAGTTTATCGTCTTACCCAGGACGCAGATGTAGCTTATCGTCATACCCAGGACGGCGTATTTTTATGAAGAAAACGTAAAAAAATATTTCAGAAATTAATTTAGGTTTCGGAAAAAATGACAACATTGTTTAGTTCCATGCACTCCCATGTGATTCAACTTGTAAGGTCGTTACCACTCTCCGGACAGAAAATGGCTTCATTTGAATAACTAAGCCATCTACAAAACAATCGCTTAATCATAAAATAAAAATGGACCACAATGGGAATTAATAACAAAACAATTCTTTTCAGAATTCGATTTTAAAAGACGATTATGCAAATTAGTTATTGCTATGAAAGAAGACGGAAGACACGTTCTAGTAAGTATAAATACACTAGATATATTTTATGTTAGATTTACGTAATATCTGGATACACAAGCGACTTTAGAGAAAGAATGATAAAGAGGAAAATCCTTTTAACATTCCTTTCAGGAAAAATGACAACAATTTCGACATAATAATTTTTAAAAATTAATTTTGACTTCTAAAATCGTTAATAAGAATACCGTTCCATCTTCTGTTCAAATTATCCCCCTCACATTCAGAGTGTGACAGAGAGAGAAGAGAGAGAGAGAGAGAGAGAGAGAGAGAGAGAAATTCTGGGTTTTGTCATTAGTGGAACGACTTTTCTAAGTAATAACTTGTCTGAGCATATAAAACAAAGTTGTTTTATGTATAACATAAAATTCAAGCGGACACAAATAATCATTCGGACATTAGTGCACAATTTCGCTGCTGTTTCGCTTTTTTTCTGGTCAAACTCAGAAGACGGGCAAGAAAGGAAGATTTTACACCGAAACGATCTCATCTAAAACGACGCTAGCGTTTTATCCGTCCGACAGACCATTTCAAGAAGACGGTAGGACATAATAAGGTAGTTATGTTTAAAGACGCCTCTGGTTTGGGGACATAGTTACCTGGTGAATTGAAGCGAGGCTGAATAAAATTCACGCTAGCTCATAGGTAGGGATTTTCTTAATTCCTTTTACGGGTCGGACGTGTATGTGATGGATCCTGGAGATATTTTCTAATTGCGTACCACTACGTAAGCTCTGATTTCAATCGTGCGAGACATTTACTATGAGTTTGGTCGGATAATCGTTTTCTCTTAAGGTCTACAGATTTTATTCAATTTTTGTTCCTTTCTCTTTCTTTAATGAAGACTGGATGACGGCCAATATCTTTGAGAAAAACAAAACAATTTTGATTATTGGATACGAGAGTAACCAATCAAAACGGGTCTTTTTTTCGAAATATTTTAATTTCAGATCGTGCCTTACCCATTCACAGATTTTGTAGTGATTTTCCAAGCGCAGGTTAGATGTGGCACAAGGCCGAAAGCATGGGGCTCCTAGTGAGGATCGAATTCAATTTTCAGTAGTAACTGATCTAGCAATACAAGCTTGCTAACCATTACACCACGCCGAGGAGCCCAATGATTTTCTAAGCCCGGCTTAGATGTGGCACAAGAGCGAAAGTATCGAGCACCCAGTGAGGATTGAACTCACTCGTAATTGATTTAGCAAGACAAGCTTTCTAACCATTACACCACGTCGAGGTGCCCATTCACAGATATTTTTATTTGAAAAAGAATTAGTTATAATCGTAAAATCAAGGTGAGGATACAAACATTTACTTGGTAGTTTTTTTTTCTATTTTTGTACTGTAACAGAGAACCGGAAGAGGAAATTTTGGAGAGCCACGATCACTTAATTTCTGAAGAGACGCAAAAATAGAACAACAACAGAGAATCTACCTAACAGAACCTTATGACTTCGGTAAATCGCATCTAGGGGGGGGGTATCATTATTTACATAACAACTATAGTCAGCACCTATATATATAAGTGAACATTCAGGTCAACACTCAGAGGCGACAGGCTGTTTCATGCTAGACGCAATCGTCAGGCGGCCTGACGATTGTGTGGTGAATATAATGGTGAAGGTTTCGTGCAGGACCATCCACATTTTTGAAGGGCCGATTACAGAGACCTGGTGTACTACGTGCCTACAAGGTCCCCCAACGACCCTCCGCAGGTTTTGAATTCAGAGTTGTCCTTCTCCTAGACCAGTTACCATCCAAGGCTATAGAACCTAGTCTGTCCTGCTATTTATCCATAGCTGTAGGGAGAAGACGATTAATACCTTTCACGTAAGTGAATGTAATGGATTTGACCAGATTTATATATATATATATATATATATATATATATATATATATATATATATATATATATATATAACGGGAAGATGTTATAGCAGTTCCAACGAGAAAAAAAGTGTGTATATTAAAAAGACAAGAGAAACCGCAAACGTTTTTGGTTGTAATGTGGATTTAAAAAAAATATTATGATTTATTTTCCATAATTTTGGTACACAGGTTGCCGGTCTCGTGACCTTCATCAAGCAAAGAGTGGATATTTTCACATATTATTAAAAGGAATTAATTTTTCTTATGTTTTTCGATGTTAAATATTCTCAATGTTAGACATTCTCTTTTTTGTGTGTTAGTGATTTTATGTATAATTATTATTTCGGTTCCTCACTGCTGACCCTTCTCGTCATCCATTTGTAAAACCACGTCGCTATTACCTCGTTTTCTCTTTATCTATGAGAAAATTGCTCAACAGTCACTGCTATATAGAAGGATTTATATGACACAGCAGTTATTCTATAATGTAAAAGAATGCGAATTTATATATTTTTCTGTCACATAGATGAATCTCTTCTTAGTAATTAGATATTCCATTGTTATGACAACATCAATCATTACTCGACACCAATAAAAAAAAAGTGCCTCGTATTAAAACATAACGGAATATCTTATTAATAAATAGGGAAAATCAGACTGTTAATATTTGTACATTTTTGTTTGGGGTCAGGTTTCTTGCATATTTCTACTTTTAATAATTTATTTCTTGCATATGACAACAGAATTAATATTTCTCAATTACTCAGACTGAAAGTATAAAGAATAAGAAAAACAGAAAAATTATTTAAATACAGTAATTTTTTTTACGGTGCGTTTATTTTACCAAGACAGCATTTCATTTAACGCAGAAATTAAAACATTTCCCGACATTCCTTGGAAAACCGGTAGTGTTATGAACACTAACACTCTTTTTAAACTAAACTTTTTAATACAATTCTACACCCAGTTTTCCACTGGTTATTAACAAATGCATATGTGAAATATTTTTGTATTATTTCGGGCTATTTCTTCTCATCTTGGTTGATAGAGATTTTATTATAGACACAACGTTTCAACCAATACCCTCTGGTCATCATTCGTTGTGAAGTAGTTTAGCAGTTATCAAAACGGAATTGGCGAAACGGGTTCGAATTTTGGCAAATTGTTTATGTTTACTTATCTATACTCTCACTGGAAAGAGTAATAATTAACATACCTGTTGTTCTTTAATCACCAGATTTTTTTTTAATTAAAAAATACAAGAAACCTTTACTGGTATATTACAAATAAAGGCAGAATAACTTCGCGAGAAATTGATTAAAGAACTCTCCAATAACGATCCGACGAAAATGTAACCGCAAAAAGCTGTTATAACCATCGGCTTCCATAACTGATGCTGTAACACGTCTTATTTGTATGAGCATTAAACAAGTAATAAATGTGTCTCTTCTCGTCCCTTCTAGGATGAAATCACTTACAGCGAAATCTACATGATGATATTAAGCCGGAAGGAATTTTTTTTACAGTGATGTTCATTCTGTACCAGGCCAGGAAGCAACTCGAAGAAGAGGGTTACAGGGTAAGATGGACGGTTTATGCGGATATGTGGGGAAGATAACGGTTGATCCTAGACTTAAGATCGTAGTGATTAGGAAAACACCCTCATGGAAGCCGGTTCCACAGAGCAGAAGTTTGAGCGTAGAAGCTTTTTCCAGGGGAACTTACATCTCAAACATGGCATACGAAGGGAATGGGGGTGGTTCGCTAAAATGTGCGTAACATGGCAGGTCTTAGCCGTGGAGGTTAGAACTGGTGGAACTAAGGAATGTAATTTCTTCGCACTTTACACTGAAATAGCCATAGAGTAGTGAAAGGCATGAAACTTTTCGGTCTGTGTTGTAGGATATAAAATAATTAGTCACAAACAACGACGTGGAAACGCTTTTAGACTCTATCGAGTCTCGAAAGTGAAAGTTCCTGTTCATATATATATATAGTACTCTGTGTTAGGCCTTATCTGGCTCTTGTGTCGAAAGTTACAAGGTAGGAAAAAAAAGCTGCAGTAAAATGAAGAGAAACGAGGTGACGGGAAAATATGTAGGACGGACGTGTTAAATCCCTTAAAAATGATGTTTGATTCTATTTTAGGAAGAACGTATATGCATCGCCTCTTTTATGAGTACATAAAGAGATAAAAAAAAGATCATGACGAATGAAAGAGATGACTTGATAGCTAGATAAGAACAAAGAGGGAAATATTGAAGGTCATCTTGGAATGGAACAATGTGTATACATTCATCTTGAACATTTATATTTCTTGGAGTGTAGAAGCAAATCAACTACTGGGGTTTCAGTTGTCAGTAGCTTTATTTTTTGGTTAAGTCGGAGTTTTCCCCCCTCATAGACTGGTTGCCAATCAACTACTTGTCCATGGCTGGGGGTCGACAAGAAAAGATTCATACTTTTCACAATTAGAAAGTGAACGCAACGGCCTTGAGAGCTATTTAAAATTGCGGTACCTTAAAATTATTGAAAATTGCGATAGCTTAAAATTATTTAAAATCGCGGTACCATAAAATTATTTAAAATTGCAGTACCATAAAATTATTTAAAATTGCAGTACCATAGAATAATTTAAAATTGCGATACCTTAAAATTATTTAAAATTGCAGTACCATAAAATTATTTAAAATTGCGGTACCTTAAAATAACTTAAAATTGCAGTACCTTAAAATTATTTAAAATTGCAGTACCTTAAAATTATTTAAAATTGCAGTACCTTAAAATTATTTAAAATTGCGGTACCTTAAAATTATTTAAAATCGCGATACCTTAAAATTACTTAAAATTGCAGTACCTTAAAATTATTTAAAATTACAGTACCTTAAAATTATTAAATTAAAACTCTCTACTATCCATCCTATGAAAACTCATGGCTTTTAACAATCAAATTATGAAAGATAACGGCGTGAAGGTGGGGGTAACTTTACTGCACAATTGGTTCTTCACCCGGTAAGGGAAGACATGAGTGACAGGTGTCACTGGAGAGTCGTCCAGTAACTGTTCGTATCAACTAAAAAATAAATTCCCGGGACATGTGCAACAGTTAACTCCTGACTTTCATCCAGCGACAGCAAAAAGAATGGCGTAACAAGGGACAAACGCCTTGGAATTTACCTATGACTCGGTAAGAGAAGACACCCAACAACTCTTTGCATCAAACAAAAAAAAATAATTCTCGGGACATGGAATGTCCGAACACTAAATCAATGTGGCCAGTTAGAAAATATAAAGCAGGAAATGAATAGATTAAATGTTAATATTTTAGGCATATGTGAATCGAGGTAGGAATACTGAGATTTCGTCAGTGACAAACAGTGAGGTCATATATGCTAGCGGTGAGGAAAATGAGAGAGAAGTAGGACTGATATTAAGCCAACATATGAAGAAATGTGTCCTGGGATACTATCAATTATCTGAAATAATTTCTGTCGTTAACTCAAAGGAAAGACTTTCAGCATATCCATAATAAACCATTTATCATTTCCTTCTCCAATATCCTTGGTATTCGTACCAACTTCTGCAATGTGGAGTCGTTCCCCTTTGATAAGTCTCATGATACACTAGCTCTCTGCAAGACTAACCTTAACTCGTCAATCTCTTCCTCTGATTTCTCGATTCATGGCTACCTTCCACTCCTTAGAAAGGACTGTAAAATCCACATGCATCGCCTGGAAGTTTATGCCCGCGATCAACTCCCACTGGCGAGAGAACTCTCTTTGGAATCTCCAAACCATTCGCATATGTGTCTTCGACTATATCTCCACAATTACAATAAGCTATCTCTTCTTTCTCTTCCGTTCTCCTTCCTCTCAAGTGTGTTGTGTACTCAATAGAATTTCTGATAATATAGACATGGACTCGTTTCGTAATGTCTTTCGCGACGTCCCATGGAATGTGGTTTGTAATCATCCCGTTCAAAAAATGTGCGTCTGAGATCTCCTCCTGGGTAAAAGTCGGCAACGAGGCTTTCATCCCAGCAAAAAAAAATATCAATTTAAAACGTGCTCATTTCCTTGTTTACTCTGACGCTATAACCAATTACTTCTTCTGTCTGTACTGGAGCGACATGTCTGATTGCAACAGACGTCTCTGTCTCTGCTCGTAATGAGTGAAAGCCTGTCCTCATTGAAGAAAAGTTACTGTTTGCTGATAGGATGAAACAACGTATTGAATCTCGCAAGTTTGATTTTAAAGATTATTGGTGGCTTTGCAAGAGTTTGCTGAACTACAGCAAATCCTCAATCCCTCCTGTATTCAATCAATTCGAAGTCCTAACATTCTCAACTGATAAGGCTGAATGCTTTGCACGGAAATTCTCATCACACGACTCTCAAGACATCACTCATCCGGTGTACTCACACTTGACTTTCCCGTTAGAACTGAGGCTATACAGAGTGAGATGTAATATCAATCGACATTTTCTGTTGCCTTGACTCCCGTTTTTTTTATCCTCTTCGTTTTTTTCTCTTACACTCTCTTTAGCCTCTTGCGTACTAGTGGCACTCTCGCCTTGCTTGGGGTGAATTGATTAAAAAGAAATCCATCATAGCTGTATATACATCAACAACACAAAATACAGAAGAAGAAATTGAAAAAAATTATTGTACGCCGGATAATGTCTAGGCTCAATGCAAATCTCAAGAAATTACAATCGTCATATGCTAAAATGGTTAAGGAAAGATATAGTGAAATAGTTTGGAAATTCGGACAAGGACCTTGTAATGAACACAGAAATATGAATCCAACTGTGCACTGCAAATGGTTAGATAGTAGCCAACACCTAGTATCAAGAACACCCAAGACGTATATGGATCCGGAGAAGGCCAGGAGGAGAAATGAAAAACCAAATCGACTATATAATAATCAATAAGAGATTCAGGAATGTAGTTTTACACCGCAAAATATTCTCAAGTGCCGACTATGGTAACAACCCCTTTCCTTTGATATATAAACATAGAATGAAACTACGGAAATTGAAGTGGGTCAAGGTAGCACCCAATTTGCAATATGATGCAAATGTGAATGAGAAATATATGGATAGTGTTAGAAGCATATACAATGGGCAAAGCGAGAATGTAAACTCGAAGTGGGACACAATAAGAGAAGCTTTGATAATATCAGCAATCGAGATCATCCTGAAGAATACGAGACAAAGAAGAAGGAATTGATGGCAGATGAATTTATCGACATGATGAAAAGTAGACAAAAAAAAAAGCAGAAATAGAAAGAATGAGTCTCACAGATAAAACAGATATGCATAAAAAAATTAAGCGAACTAAAAGGACAGCAAGCATGCTCAGCAACAGAATGCATAAAATCCAAGGACAGGACATTAATATTAGAGAAAGAAAAAAATATTTCAGAAATAGAACGAATACATTAGATAACTTTTCTACGACGAAGCGATACAGCCGGTAATACATAGAGATATCGAAGAAGCAGAAATATTAAATGTGAAGTGAAATCAGCACTGGCTAAATTGCGCAAAAACAAGGCAGTAGCTTAGATTTGATTTCTTTTTTGTTTCTTTGTTTGTTTTACGAAACTCAACCTCAATGAACTATTTAATACCGACAAGACTTTTATTGCTGGTAACATTTAAAAAAAAAATGTATTGCTGGTAATATTGTGCTTTTCTTCCAAAAAAAGTATTGCTGGTAATATTTTTACTCAAAAATTTATTGCTGGTATTAAAACCTATTTTTACACTTCCATAGTGTTTTTGAGCAAGATTTGGTTAGGGTTAACTATTTGCCCCTAGTTGGGACCCTAACAGGTGCTACTACCCCAGGTCAGGGTGGACCTGGGAACATCAGCAATTAACAGGTGATTCCACGATCCTCAAAACATTATGACCAGAGGACTTGCTATCGGATATAGTTTATCGTTTTATCCGGGACGGCAAGGCATCAGGGCCAGACTTAATTGTAATCGACATGCGGGCAGTCTTAGATGATTTCCGCATTGATGAGATTACAGACATAATAAATGAAATATACAATGTTGTTGATATACTGGAATACCTAAGTAGACCTATTTTCAATGCCTAAAAAGTCACGTGCAAACGAATGTGAACTCCATCGGACAATCTGTTTAATGAGCCATATAACGAAACTGATGAATAGAGCGCGTATCAGAAAGTGCATTACAAATACAGAAGGACGTGTACCTGTGCTTTATGCGAAACTGTTTTCGCAAATTACATCACAAAGAACTGTTTGAACTCCTTGACATATCTGGGAAGGATATCAGAATAATCCAGAAACTGTGGTGTCTGTAAATCGTCTGCGTATGGATAGAAAATGAATTCAATAAATATACAAAGATAGAAAAGGAGTGTAAGACTAGGATGTGTCTTCTCACCGCACATTCAGCCAATACAGTGAGGCGATTTTGAGAGAATTCGAAGTCCTACCATGATTTATTATTGGCAGTCATAATCTTAACAACATAAGATATATGACAGATTATTTGTAGCAGATAGAGAAAGGAAACTACAAAAAACTCCTATAGAACGTTATGGAATCAAGTGAGACAAAGGACTAAACATCAATTGCAAGAAAGCAAAATGAATGGTTGTTAGCAAAAGGAACAGCCCAAAATGCAGATTACAAATTGGAGATACTAAATTCAAACAAGTACAACAATTTAAATATCTGGGAAGTGTTTTAACAGAGTGCGACACTGAAATCAGAAGGCGAATTGGAATAACGAAAAATACTTTTCAAAAGCTAATCAAAGTATTAAGAAACAAAGAAAATTTCGTTAGAAACCAAGAAAAAACTATTGACTTGTTACGTCATATCAGTTCTCATCCATGGCAGTGGATGCTGGTTAATCTTCTTAAAGATGAAGAAGGGATTTGAAGCAACAGAAATGTGGTTCTACAGAAGGATGCTGAATATATCATGGACTAAAGATGTGAGCAACGAGAAAATTTTAGTGAAAACGGAAACAAAAACGACACCTACACAACAGGAGGGACAGTTGAAATTTCTAGAGCACATAATGAGGAAAGAGAGCTTGGAAATTTTGATACTCACAGGACAGTGTGAAAACAAGAGAGGCAGAGGCAAACATCGTATAGCGAGTCTGAATAAATAGATGACAGAACAGGGTTTAGGAAAGATAATAAAAAGACAAAAAATTTCAAGAGCTACAAAGGACGGGAAATTAAGGAAAGTCCTGATCGTCAATGTCCTGAAGAGAGATAGCATATAGAAGAAGAAGAAGAAGAGCAGAATTATTTATTTTTTGAGTATGTCATTATGTTCACTTTGAGTTACATGTACTATCCATTTTAGTTGTTGCTGTTGTTGAAAGTCTTCAAGTGATGTGGTTTCTGATATTTAGGACAGTTCTTTGTGATTCTGTAAGGCCAAAAGCGGGAAAAGAGCTTTGACCTAGGATAACGGATATTCTAAGTTGTCAATGCCTATAACTAGTAATAATAATATGCCGTGCTTGAGTTGATAGGAAATTATGAAATATTTTCTTCGGAATTAGATTTATGTCTGAGAAAATATTCCGTATCGGAAATGATGAATTTATAACAGTATTAGAAAAAGAAAAAAAAATGTGTTTATTCACAGCGTTTAATTCCGGAGAAAGAAAAATGTCAATAGGATTAACGAAAAGCCATTTGAAACGAAAGTAGTTCAGTTATATTTAAGTAAATATATAATACGAATGTTACAATATCCAAATTCCTGTAAATATAAATTACTTACTTACATACACACACACACACACACACACACACACACACACACACACACACACACACACACACACACACACACACACATATATATTACTTCGAGTGGTAATATTATTATTTGACTAGACGAACAATTTTTATTAAACAGTGTGCATTACGTTTATCGGCCTATAAATTCGCGATATTTTTGTAAAGAAAATCTGTTTGATGATTTTTCAAATGCCCAGACTAATAAATAAAATATCGTCTATAACGTAATAAAAATGTCGGATTAAAAAGAAATCTATTAATTCTTTATATATATATATATATATATATATATATATATATATATATATGCCTATGTCACACATTTTCAATTAAAGGGACTCAATTCTCATTAGCTGATCTGCTTCTATATAATAAATGCCAATGTCCACTGTGTCACAAATTTTCCACTTTACTCCTAGAGTTCGTAGCTCAGCATATCATATCATTTTGGAATCAGGCCGAGTCCCTGAGCAAATTAAAAGCATCAAATTAAAAACGGATCCGGACACGCAATCCTGAAATTCTGGATTCCTAATTTTTCATTACTGCGATTGTTTTCGGATTCCGCCATCTTGGATTCTACTGATAAAAATAACTAAAGAGTACATATCTCTCTCACTTTCAATAGCTCATGTTAAAATGAAAAAATATTGTTCTCAAATTACAGTGTTTCAAAATCAAATTTTTCTTGTTTTCAACTTTACTCCTAGCCCATCATATTATACCATTTTGGAATCAGGCTGACTCCGTGAGCAAATGAAAAGAGAAAGTAAGAACATACGTACATCAAATTGTCTTTAAATTAAGTGGCGGCAGAAGAATTATCGTTGAACTTTTAAAAGGTAAATTTAAATATTAATACAATACTTAAAATGCAGCGATCAAGTTTGAATTCTTTTGTAGTTTATTGTTGTCTATCTCATCTACTCCTCTCTACCTATTGTGATGAAGGTTTAAGGGCCTCTGCAGGCGCTAGCCTAAATCCCGCTTGATAGGGCGGCTTTTAAGCAAGTGTATATATATATATATATATATATATATGAGTGCGATATATAATTTTTTATACATCAAGGAAAATTTTAATGGTAATAAGTATGACAAAATGGAAAAAGATTTCGTGTGACGCGTTTCGTTCTCTAGGACTTCATCAGACTAAGTTTATGTTTACGTTGATAAGACTACGCATGCGCACGAACTAAAGACGCTGGAAATTTTAAGTTTAAAAGTATCTTTTTTAAATATGTGTTTTGGGTATATAATCCATTTCTTATTAAAAATCCTACATTGTGGGTAGATCTGCCAAGAATGGTAAAACCTGGAGGCAAATTTACTGTGCAATGATCTAGCGAGTAAAGCAATTTGTAAACATTTTCGTCTTAGTAAATTATTTTTCTTTTAATTAGAGTAGTTGTTTTTAACTCAAAATTGTGGTCAGTCTCGTTACAGTTAATAACTAATGCATTTAATGCGTTATTTTGTAAATGATCCCTTTTGTGTTCATAGAATCTTTTCTCCGATGATAAATTTTCTTGTGATAAATTATTTTTTTCATTGCAATAACAAGAATAAAAAAAAGTAATTTATTACTCAAGAATACCGACACATATGAAAAAATAAATGAACAGAAAATAATCATTGAAACACAAAAAATAATAAGGCGATTAAACAAATCATGGTATAAACTAATAGAATATCAGCTTAAAAAAAGCAAACTTTACGGTCTCCCTAAAACCCACAAAACCCACAAAGCAAGCATCCCAATGTGCCTCATTATTTCAGGTATAAAAAAGGATCATTTTCAAACTACACATTAATGCATTACTCACCGTAACGAGATTGATTATAATTTTCATTTAAAAAGAAAATGCTATTCTAATCAAATAGAAAACAATTTATTAAGACTTATATGCTTAGAAAGAACTTTAATTGCTAGAAAATTACAGTAAATTTGCGTCTAGGTTCTTACAACGTTTCACCATTCTTGACATATCTTCTATTATCACAATGTGGCATATTTAATGAAAAAAATAATGGAAACATAACCAAAAAGAAAAAGAATCTAAATGAAATCAATTAAATTATATTCCCAAAACACATATTAATTTCCGTTTTTTTAAATCTAAAATTCCCAGTGTTTCGTGTTGGTGCGCATGTACCAACGTCAATACAAACTTCGTACGATGAAACCATAAAGGACGAAACACCTCATACAAAATGTTTCTAATGGTTTTTTTTTTCTAAAGAATTAATGGATTTTATTTTTTTTTGCGAAATTATTTCTTATTATTTCAATCTTATAATCTATAGTATTCACGTTTTAGAGTAGACTCCCTGTATTTTTAAACCGCGTGAATTACATTTACCAGTCTGTGCATTCGAGTTTTAATCAGATTTCTGAATGTGTTTTGGACGCCTTACATGATATCCACCTGAGCGTTTAGATTTAATGAAGTTTAAGATCTAAAAACATCATTCAATTTTTCAGGGTAATACGTGCAGCGTCTCTCCCGTATCCAACTTTCTTATTTCCTATATTATTTTGTTTTAATCAAAACTTCGAGGTATTTAAAATGTTTAGAGTTGATCATATCTGTCATTGATAAGGAGGGTTTTATTTATCAAATCAAACCCTTCCTTGTCAATGCACTTAATTCGGTGGCGAATATTAATCGCATTATTCAGTGAAAATCACAAATCAAAATTCAGCTTATGACTACGTGTTAGGTTATGGACTTCTTGATCCATACTCGTCTGGTGTTAGATTTTTTTATATGTCAATATGTACATATTGCTAGAACATCATGTTCACATAAAATACAATATTATGAATAATTTAGGGAGAAATAACAAAAAGGATGCGTGACAATAAATAAATATAGAAAATGATTTAAAGTACAAATCTATGTGTCTTTGTTAACAGACATGTTGGCGGCAAAAGGAAAACATTGAGATTTACATTCTTATATGCGAATTTTAATTAAAGAAAATGCAAAGTTTGAAGAAAAGAATCAATTATTTTTAGTGCCCTGTAAATTTTAATATTGAATTAACTTTCTTAAATTTTTAATTAGATTTGCTTTATTGTTTAAATGTGTGAAAGCTAATTTTATAGGAGACTCGAATCAGTGTCGTACGTTACAAGTTGGAAAATAAAAATAATAACATTTAAGAAAAAAAATTAACTATTTTCGATTGACCATTTAATTTCTTTAAATATTTCAACAGTAAATATAGAGATTATGAAACTTTTTTTTCTTTTTTGTTTTGCAAGACTTTCAAATAAATCCGGCTAAAATTTTAAATCGGAAGAAAATATTTCTATGCTTCTACATGGAACATAATTTTTTTTTTTACGAAAAGAAAATAATTTTTAAAAAACAGTGAATTTCACTTTCCTATTTCAAAATATAAAATATTGATACTTTGGTAGCGGCAACTATATTAGCCGCAAGGCAAACAAAAACGTTCTTGACTTTTGTCAGCAAAAACCTACAGCACTATGTAATAAGCATTATGAGTGCAGTTAATAATTTGGAGACAGTTGTGGGATTAAAAAACTTTTAGCAACGAATTCTTTTTGTTATTTTAGTCAGATTTGATTTATAATATTGCAGAAAAATTAATTGCATTTAAAAAGCATTATAAAAACTGTAAAAAAAAGGCTCTGTTTTTTCGAGGCGTAAGTAATTATGACTTTCCACGGATTCTTTATTATCTGTGAATTGGGAGAGATAGAGTTGTTGCTCACTGCCTTCTTATCGGTTTCGAATTCAACGTTTTCCACCCAAAGCTAGAAAGCCCAATTTATACTTATAACCAAAGCTGGGTGAAAAATAGACAGGTACATGCCTTTCCTAAGGGCGAATGCGAACACAACAGACTAGGATGGAATTTGAGCTCGATTCACCGATATCCGTTAGATTATCTTCCCGGCCTCTATCATCGCTGTATTTACTATAAAATATTTCCATAATTTCGTTGGAATATTTTTAATATGTTGCAGAACGGAAAGAATTATTATTTTACAAATCCGGCTAAAATTTGTCCCGCGGACATTTTGCGGACTCATGCGAGTTCGGGTGAAAAAAAGACAGACGATATGAAGTTTAAACAAATAACAATTAATAAATGGATTTACAGACATGTTTAGAGTAAGTAAGGAAGGAAATTAACTTCATCGTTGATAGTTCAACATCATCTTCGGTTGATGTGTTCGAATATGACGCCTGTTTAGTGAGAGAAATAAAAAAAAATAAAAAAAACACGTGTTGTCGCTTGGAAGGCAAAGCATTTCAAAAGTCGTGCCGGCTGTAATTTTAGTCAAACGACAAAAATAACAACAAAAATAGCAACAAAAATAGCAACAAAAATGTTAAAAATCTAGAAATTCTTGAAGGATAATGATAATTAAATTATTAGATATTTTCCTTAATTTAAAGACAATTTAGTCTGATCTTAAAATATTTTAAGATAATTGTTAAAATATTTTATAATCACCATACTTATAAAATATTTCCACAGAATATCGTCAGAATAAAATGTCTGTGAATTAAGGAAAATACACCAGGGTATTTGAAATTTTTTTTATTTTTTTATTTATCAATTGCAGATTCGTAGTTATGATGGATTCAATGAACGTACGACCACTGCTTTCATTCCAATTCCAGATTTTAGTTTCTGCTTTGGAAAGGTTTAACTTTAATTCTAATTTTTGGGATATTTTGTGAAGATATTTATTTTTCTTTTCAATATCATTCTTATCTCAACTATAAATACCGTCTTGACCTCGATTATCAAAAGATATTATTTACTTACAATTATCAATATAAATCTAATTATTGCCAAACGTGATTTGACCGTTTATTGGGTTTTCCTCTCCAAGTTTCTTAATGCAATATAAATCTGGCTTTTGCTGCGTATCAGAAAACGTTTAATACAGTTTATATTTCCTGTTCATAAAATGTTACAATTTCTGAAAACTAAACCGATTGCCACCCGCAAATGTCCTGTCTATTGTTGATAAGAGTACAAGATTTACTAGGCTTGGCGTGTGAAAAACAGTTCTCTATCCGCCAATCGAGGTATTATCTTAGTTGACCGACTAATGTTGAGACCATTCCAGAAGAATGTTCTACATCCCCCCTCCTATCAGTTCGGTTAATTTATCAGTTTAAATGTCAATATGATGCTGACTATGTAGGTATAAGTGTCAAAGGTTCGAAGCAAGGATCAGTCAGCACTTATCAGCCAATGTCCGCAAGGGCAAGGTGGGCAATTTGCATAGATGCATAAATAAAACTGGTTCAGCGATAACTGAATATTTGTTACAAAACCAGCAAGGAGGTAGAATCAATTTACATTAAGTCCTGTCAACCACCTCTCTGTAAGCAGAAGGATAGGTTATTAGGCTTGAATGTAATTGAATAACCTTTAATTGTTATATATTTTATATACTATTTCGTCTTTGGTGTTCCTTTTTAATCACTGGCTACATTTCTTGTCTTTGATTGAGCTTCTTTGAGACGGCACAAATAATAGCACGGTAATGTTATTTTTTTTTAATTCTTTTGTTACTTCTTTTTTGTTAACTTTTCTACTTGTTTTAACACTTTTGTTTTCATTGCTTTAATTTCTCATTGAAGCTGTGGCTTACTCGCTCCTACCATGGTATACGCAGCGTGTAAATTACGACGACGTTCTAAGGAAAATGGAAACAAAAAGATCACTTATACTTAGTATCAAAAAGGGACAGTTGAAATTTCTGTAATAATGAGGAAAGAAAGCTGGGAGAAATTGACACTCACAGGACATAGTGAATGTAAGATTGGCAAAGGGGAAACAGCGAGTAACCTAAGAAGCTTGTGTTAATGAAAGTCCGAACCAGAAGTGGGAGGGATAGTAAAAAGAGAACATTAATAAGAGTTTGAAAGGATCGGGAATTGTTGAAAGAAGAAGAAGAAGAAGAAGAAGAAGAAGAAGAAGAAGAAGGATGATGATGATGATGATGATGATGATAATAATAATGAAGTGGTTGCCTATCGTACGAAGACGGCTAGCCAACAAAATTACAAGTGTAATCCTCATTGGTTCTGTCGTTAATGAAATTGGGCTCACGAACAAACATAAGCATGTGAAAAAACATTTCTCATTGGTTGAAAATATTTTTCCCAAGAATCAAAGCCGGTCAAGTGCATCAAATATTCAAGTAAGTAATTGTTTGTGCCATGTTCTTATAAACTAGGATGTATCGGTTATCGGCACAGAATGTGGAATCAGAGTACCAAGTTCAAATTGCGGCCGAGTCCGTTGCATTCACTTTTGCATAAACACCTTGGAAAAAGGTATAAATCCATCAATTTTCCCACTCGTTACGGCTTGAATAGCAAGAGAAACTGATGACTCTAGGTCGGTTGGCGACCATTCTACGAGACGGACAACTCTGAATTCAAAACCAGTTGGGTGTTAAAATGTACTTGCGACAGAATTCGCAACAGCCACACCTATCCTAGTAAGATCATAGCACTATTGACCACAAAGGATTGTACTACTAAAGAAGCAGAAAAAGCTAAGTATAACTTAGCTTGGCACAAGGCTACAACTAGGGAGCACCCAGTGAAAATCAACTTCTCTAATCAGATTTAATGTTTAGACAGACAAGTTCGCTAACGATTACATCACGCTCAAGCGCCCAGGTTGTTAATTTATGCTGTTTTTGCCTTTCAGTATTTCTTGGGGACGCGGTTGTACTATGCTCGGGGCACTGCTTCCATGTTTTATTGTTTGTTGGACTGACTTTTGAAATGAGAACAATATAATTTCGTCAATATGATTTCCTTATGATTCATTTTCTTCATCATACTCTTAGACTAGAACAGTTAAACAAACCTACACCACGTCTCCTCGGAACCTTGTACGTATTAATTGCTTCAACTTTGATTCTGAGGTAAACAACATAGTATGAAGAATCAGAAAGAAGGTAAGATTTCAAACTTGACTTGCATGAAAATTGCGTTTCTCAACAGGTTAATGCGTTGTCCATGTAAGACAAGCTCTCGAGATATGGAATGCAACTTCAAGTCTCCTCGAAAGTTCGATATACCGCTTGCATGCTGTCTGTTTCCATGGAAATATCTACTTTCATGGCGAGGAGATAATCTCATATGATCAGGCCAACACACATACGCTCATGTCTGTATTCAGGTGAGTTTTTTTTAAAATTCGATCGACAAGATATGTCTATTAATAATTTGAATAGATTCTTTCTTATCATGTCACTTTTTTTATCTTTCATCACAATTAAAGCGTCATCCTGATACAGGCCATGAGCAACAATGTGTACAATTTTTATATATATATATCTCATTTAGGTTCACAAGTTCCGATACCATCTCGCCGTCAACTGATCCTTGGGGAACAACAAATTCACTATCTGTCGCATTTCTTTTTTTGACATACACAAAGAAGAGAAAGTTATGTTTAAATTAGAAATAAAAGATAGGAAATGCAAGTGGGACTCCTTTACTTGCAGCCAGATTCCAAATTTACACTTGCGTGCACATCTCCAGTGTTGTCGCGATACATTCACCTGGAGGATCGAATAGCGCTCTGTAGTATTCAGTTGGGTGAAGGAAACTGTTTGTAAGCTGGTTGTTGCGTTAGCACGAAGTCACGCGTCATCGTGACCGAGCGTTCGAGAATATTGGCTTTGTTTAAACATTAATCATGCTAGGTTATGTGTTCTCTTTCAGAAACTGTAACTAAGTTTCGCTTAGCTATGCCAAATATGAGAAGTGTTGAAAAAATGACTTACTATCCAGTAGAAATAAATAGTCCCTCTATCGTTCTATCTTTGGTGCATGGACAGCTGCAAAAGTATAAACTCAATGACATTTATGTATACATGCACTCCCACAAGTAGATGTACAAGTTGAAGACAGGTCAAACAAAAAAAAAGTCCAAAAACTTTAAATATCTGGGAAGTGTTTTAAAATAGGACAAAAAGTGCAAAACGAAAATCTGAGGGGCCATTGGAATAACGAAACATGCCTTTCAACAGCTACGCAAAGTATTAAGAAACGGGCAAACTTTGTTAAAAAAAAAGAAAAAGAAAAGAGTACAGAACTGTTATGTAATATTAATCATCATATATAGCAGTGAATGCTGTACCATCTCCTAAAAGTTAAAGAAGAAAATGTGGTTCTACAGAAGGATACTGAGTATACCATGGAAGGAACATGTGAGAGACGACGAAGTTTTTGAGAAAAAGCAAACAAAAAGACACATATACTAAGAATAAAAAAAGAAACCGTTAAAATTTATAGGGCATATAATGAAGAAACATGGCTTGGAGAATTTGACACTTACAGGACATAGTAAAGGCAAGGGGAACAGAGGAAAGCAACGCATAATTTACCAAGCTGGTAAAAAAACAAATTTACTAAGAGCTACAAATGACAGAGAGCCATGATCATTCACGCCTTGAAGAGGCATGGCACATAGAAGATGAGACATTTTAACAATTTACATTGTTCGGATTGTTATCTTCATCTTTAGTGCTATGTTCAATACATTTCGGCCATTGTGCGCTCCGACCTTCTTCAGGAGATTGCAATTTCGAAGTGAACCTTTTATTTCGCCCACCAGTGTAGATTGTTCTAATTCCACCTGAACGTTTCCTCTTCTTAATATCTGTGTTATCTCCCTTTAACTAAACACTCATTGGTTTTCTTTTTCATCACTGCCGTAGCCATGTATTGAACTCACAACTATTTTCCATCAAGTCACTGCATCCAACCAACGCTTTTAGCAATCATTGTTTGAATTTTGGGGACTTATAAACATAATGTCACTGTTCTTGCCAGAGCTCATATTGCAATTTTCTTGTTGTTATTGCTTTTTTCTCTAGGACTACGTTTTACTGGTTTCCATATTGTATTCTTTTCTATGCTTAGCCGGCTTAGAAGATTTTTGTGGCTTGGTATATATGCTGATTCCTTAAGTCTTACTCGATGTTGTAAACAGCAAACAACCACTTTCTTTACACTGGATGAGCAGTGGGAGTTGAAGTTGTGGTGTTGTCCGGTGAATGTCGGCTGTAGTATATGGATACATTGAATTCATGCTCCATTCGAGATATTAGCACATCCAGGAAGGCGAGTTTGTTGCCGTTTTCTCGCTTCAGTGTGATCTCTATCTATGATCTTATTGAGTTCACATGGTCCAGTAGTCGTTGGACCTCTTGCTGATGTGGCCAGAGTATGAAGGTGACGTCTAGGTATCTCAGCCATAGGGTTGGCTTTAGTGATGCGGATTCTAATGCCACTCTTCGGAGTATTCCATGTATATGTTTGCCATTGTTGGTGATAGTAGCGAGCCCATTGGTAAGCCTTCATCCTGTTGTAACAATTAGATTTATAAAGTAATCTAGTACTATTAGAAAGGAGCTACACAAATATACCGAATACACGAACACATACAGATATATATATATATATATATATATATATATATATATATATATATATATATAAGTTATATTTATGAGTTAATGTCCTCGATATCAAGGATAGAGCGTATTTAAGGGGTGAGGATTAGCCATATATATATATATATATATATATATATATATATATATATATTAGATAGGATCAAAAAGTATCAGGAATGTTTCTATGGTAACGGAGCTAAAGTACGCAGGGTGAACCCGATAAGTTATAACGTCCTCGTTCACTTCCGTTGTTTATAGCAGTGGTTGGAAGGAAAGTGTGTAGCGTGTGGTCGTCTCACAACTTCACAGAGATTCCGGCAATGAACATGGCTTGTGAAGCGGTTATGAGGCAAATACAATATTCTCCAGGTTCGACAACCACCATATTTCCCAGTCTCACATCTTGCCACTTTTCATCTTTCCAAAAATCAAATCCCATTTGAATGAAACAAGATTTCAAGACGTCGGAGAAATCCAAGAGAATACAACGAGGTAGCTGCTCGCTGTTCCAAAAAAGGATTTCCAGAAATATTTATATCAATGGAAATGACGCTGGATAATGTATGTGGCTTCAGAAAGGAACTTCTTCGAAAGAGATTAAATGCCGAATTGATATGTGTTGCATTACTCATATTATAGCACCAGTCTCGATATTTTTAGCAGACCTCTGATATATATATATATATATATATATATATATATATATATATATATATATATATATATATATATTAACACCAAAGTTCTTTGTTAAATTTTATTTTATTTTTTTTATTTCATATCATTTCCTGGTTTCCAGTGAAAAACAATGCAACACTCTGATGTGAAGACGTGATACCTAAAACAGTCAAAATAACGCGATATTTGAAAAAAAAAATCAACGTTACGCGATAATTAAAATAATCAACATAACGCGATATTTGAAAACAGAAGAAATTGCCATAGTTCAAAAAATAACTCTTTGACAATGGATTATGAAAGCCGGAAATAACCTCATATTGGACATTTTATAGTTAAACTAAGTATCTCCAATATTTCGGCATAAATTTTCTATATTTAAGTTTAAAATGAATTTTTTACAACGAAAAAACATTCTTGAAGATTTTATTTTAGCTTTAAAAAAAGTTTAATCATTAAATTTATGATTTCCATTAATTAAACAATTCTGGTGTATTTCAGATAGAAACTATATACATTTCATTGTCAAATTTAAATTCAAATTTTTTAATTTTCTTAAAATCGGCCATTTTCTTAATTTTAAGAAATTTGTAAACAAACACAAATTTATCGATTTTGAAAATATTTAAGAAAATTTCTGACACGTTATTTTAGTAAAATTAAAAAATTTAAAGTTAAAGTAATCTGATTTGAAAGAAATCTTTCTTACTTATAGCATCAAAAATAATATACAACCAATTATTAACGAGCGGTCCTGTTCATCTGATCGAACTATTGATGGATTGTTGAATGACGAACCGATGACAGCTACTACTGATGACCATAAATGACATAATTTTTAAGTCTGAGTTTTTTAAAAAAATTATTCTATTTGAGTATGACACACACTAATGGAAATACAATACATAAAATAAAATTATTTATTGAAATAGTAAATGGAAAAAAGAAAAATTACTTTAAAATTTAAAGTTTACACTTTTAAAGCTGAACGGAAAATACAACCTGTAAGAAACGAAATGTTATGAAAAGGCCACGTAAAGGGACAAAACCCTTAAATCACGTGACCTTGTTATAATAATGGCAATTTCTGTATATCATACACGGAAATAAGGAAGGTATTAAGTAAAAAATTCAACATAAAAAATTATTTTTTAAAAAAGTAGCGCAACTAAATTTATTAAACTTAGCAATTTTGGACTCGTAAATTTTTTTTCTACTTAATTACTACATCACCTCGAGGAACCCTCCTAATACAGAGCTTTACACGATTTAAAACTATTATAAATTATTATAATTAAAATTTCTTAAAAAACGAAAAAATTCTTGTAAAAATTAATTATTCATCAGAAAAAATTATTTCTTCAGACACAATGTCCTTATTATTACTTATTTACAAAAGCAATTAAAAGCTTTTCTGATTAAGTAATATCATAGTTTTATTGATTCATTATTTTCAATTCAGAGCAGATTTTCAGTTAGATAGCTCAAATTTGAAAAAAAAAGTAGGTTATTTACCATCTTCGAAGACTCCTACTTTAACAAAAAAAAAAAAAAAAAATTCAGGAACCAAAAAGGTTTTAAGGAAATTTCATTAAATTAAGTAAATGTGGGGTAACATATTTTTTAAAATATATTTTTTCCAAAATTTTTAAAAAAATTTTCAAAATAATTTCATTCATTTGTGAATAAGTGCTGAAAATTTCATTAAAATCGGACAATTACTTGATTTTTACAAGAATTTCCAAATCAATATGTTTTAAACGGAAAAAAATCGCAAAAAAATATGTTATTTTCTGTGACGCCGCGATGACGTAAACAAAAGAAGAATTTAACCAAAATTTCGAACGTGTGAGAAAGGATTAAAACATTTCAAAAAATAATTAAAAAATACTTTGGTTATTCATCTTAATAATAACATAAGCATTTTGACGATAAAACTTTATTTTAGTTAAGTTTGTGGCATTTTTCATTACGCTATATGCTGTTTTCCCGCGAAAACAGTGAACATGCTTAAGTTAAACTTTCACTCGAAACCAGAATAAATGGTTCGGAATAAAGAAAGAATAAACAGAAAAAATTCTTAACAAAGAAGCTGCGTTGGTCTTTAATCAGACTTGAATGAATGAAAAATTGCTTCCCAAATATATATTTTGATTTTCTGAGGCCATTTCAAACAGTTTACAATGCTCGTGCCTACCACAAACACATATTCCTACAAAACATGTAAGGACATTTGTAAGCCTTACCAGTCGGCGTTTCGGTTGTCAATTTACATTACTGCCTGCGTTAATATATATATATATATATATATATATATATATATATATATATATATATATATATATATATATATATATATATATATATATATATATATATCTCTCTTCTCTCTCTATTAGTTTGTTTGTTGTGTGTTCAGAATCGTCCACACTCAAGCAAGCATATCACCCGGAAAATAAGAGCAATAATGTACAAACAAGAGTGAACCATTTTTCCTTATAAAACCACACGAACCATTTAATTCCAGCAAACAGTAACAATATTTTCTTCGCATAACATGAGCATAGAGTAGTAAGACATTGTCGTTAAGATAGGATAGGGCGCAGGGGAAGTAGATACAAGCCTTTTTCAAGAGCATTACAGTGAAGTGAAAGGTGAAATTTGAACTCTACCGATTCCGTTTTCCGTCCAGTAATGTTTTGGGGTAGGTGGGCACTGTAACGGTCATTGACACAGAAACTAGAATAGTTATTTAGAAAAAGCAAGAATATATATCAAATCCCCTTCAGCTATAGGTTAAATAGAAGGGTAGACAGACCATTCCGGTCTTAAGTGGTATTCATAAGGACAACTCTGAATTCAAATCGTAAAGAAGGCATCGCATATCACTCTTCATACTTTTCTCAAGAACTCATGATAATTCGCAGTTAATAAAGAAAAGGAATCTGTGGAGAGCCATGACCATCTACGTCCTGAAAGGATATTGCCTTAAAAAATGACGCGAAAAAGAGAGTGGGAGAATTTAAGTTATAGATTAAAACCTTTAGGAAAAAATATCATCCTTAGCAATAATTCAAGTTTCAAAATGTTAAACATCTGCCAAATGTAGCTTTGTCTGACACAAGGTTACATAAGTGAGATACACAATGAGAATCAAACTGTTTACATTCATGAATATACCTATATGACAAACTTGCTAACCAACGGGCTTATATGCCATGTTTCAGATTTCATTTAGAAGTTATTTTTCTGTAAGAGAAAGTCATTGAACTCATTTTTCATGAGTATAACATTCTATTGTAATCTATTTAAACAAATAAACCCTTTTCATTGAGTCATATAAATGATATTTTAAAGATACTTATGCCTTAAAACTCCGGCCTTCTTCAGGTGGTTGGAATGTCGAACTGAACCCTTTGTTTCGCTCGCTGGGGTAGACTGTTCTAGTTCCACGTGCCATGTCTAATGGATGTCAGTTATCAGTTATCTCCTGTTAATTCATCTCTCCAAGTTCTCCACTGCCTTAACCGGGTATTGAACTCACAACTCTTTGGGTCTTGTCACTGGATCTAAATAGAGACTGATTTTTTTCTGTTTCTCAATACTTCGCTTATCTTTTCAAAGGCATCTTTTGCTATCCCACTGCACCTTCAGATTCCTGTTTAAAAACTTTCCAAATAATTCGCTTTATGTTGATACCTCCAAAAAGATACATAACAATTAAAAGACAATCTGGACAAGGCTGGAAGATTAAACGGCAGTTTTGTTCGGGGAGGAATAGTCTATCTATCTATCTATCTCTCCGAGTTGACCCAAGCCTTATGAATGAAATTGGGTAGACGGAACTCTTGTGGGCCGTCGAAAGCTGTGCTAGCTCAAAGCCGCAATTCATCGTAGCCGAGGGGTTGAGCATGCTGGCCTTGTTCAAATTGCTGATCACGCTAGATAACATACTCTCTCCCAGAAACTGTAAGTAAGGTCTGCTCAGCAGTATAAACCACAGGTGGGCTCTGTGGGTGTTGAGCAAACACAAAATGTGCCTGAGCGAGCGTCTGCAATAGGGATTGGATAGCCAACCCAATAGACAGGTATCCTCGAATACGAGTGGCCAGCCATTATATATATAATTAAATAGTAACACTATCAAAAGGATGTGTTACTAAATGTTACTAAATTATAACCGAGATGAAAAATAGTACTCGATACAAAAGTAAACTTGTAGAGCAATGTATATTCTTTTAACTAAGAGACCAAAAGGATGCACCGTGGTTTCAACTATAATAGGGTATCATCAGGCAATACCTCCAGCGTATTGGCTGTTGACAACCTATATATAGAAAGTCACTACTTAACCGTCCTGGATATAATGATAAACTACATCCGCGTCCTGGGTAAGACGATAAACTATGTCCAACAGCAAGGCCTCTGTTCAGTAGGTTTTGAGGAGCGTGGAACCACCTCTTAATAGCTGGTGTTCCCGGGTCCATCCTGACCCGGAGTGGTAACACCTGTTAGGATCCCAACAATGTAAGTATAAAAATAGGTTTTAATAGCAGAAATACTTCGTAAAAATATTATTAACAGCAATATATTTTTGAAAAAAAAAGATATTACCAGCTATACATTTATGAAAGAAAAATATTACCAGTAATAAAAATTGACGGCATTAAATAACCCATTTAGGTTGATATGCCTTAAAACAAACCAAACCAATCACTACTTAGGAGGAGAAAGAGTAAGGGGGAAAAAGAAAAAATATATTATAATCTGCCGAGCTCATCCTGGTTCAAAATTCTTCAACATAAACGTTCTCAAGTGTCTTCATTTTGCCATTATTTCCGATCTTTGGTTAAGCAATTCGCTGTTATGAACATTTTACATATATATATATATATATATATATATATATATATATATATATATGTGTGTGTGTGTGTGTGTGTGTGTGTGTGTGTGTGTGTGTGTGTGTGTGTGTGTAAAATGTTCATTTTTTTGTCTATATTCACATCCATCTATAGAGTCAATACTATTATTGGCCACAGTCCAATATTGCAGCTCTTTCGGGAAGGTCGATTATTTTAGCCGTTGAGCCGATTCATTTGGGACAGTACGCTTCATTGACTACACCGTCGACACGGGTATAAAATCATTATGATCGTATTTGCAACAAATAAAACATTACAGCGGCACATTATTACATGACACAGGAAAAGTGTTAGTTTTAAAAACCGGTTTTATGGATCAAGTAATAACATTACATTCTCATCATTTTTAGCAGATTCCAAAACAAATGTTAGGGCAACAATAACAGACTGTTATATTTGTTTTATACTTCAAATTAAAAAATATTGCTTTTCGTCATTAATCTTTAATTTTATGTAGTTTTATAAGGCTACACATATAGGGATTAAAAAAACGACATAACACAGATTAAACTATGAAATGCGATACTTTCAAATATATCATTTTCCCAGTAATGTTAGTAAAAAAAAAAACAATATGATATGGGAAATAAACTATAAAACTGAGATGACACAGTACCAACATCATCATTGCCAACAAATACTCTTTGGTAACAGCTTATAAAAGTCGAAAATACTCAGAAATCGGACGATCTGTATTCGAATTTTGACCGAAAATCAAGAAAATTTATGCTATATAGGAAAAATAAACAAAAAAAAATGTCTTTAATAAAGAACTTTCGTTGGACTTTAACCAAACATTATAAACGAAGTATTACTATCCAAATACAAGTGTATAAAAAAGCAAAATCAAAAAATATAAGCAGCAAATTTTGCTGATATCACCTGAAGAGTGGACGGACAGGTCCGTCTAAGAAACTCTGGAGTCGGGAAGCTGAAAATAACATTAATCGACTAAGTGACAAACTTTTACTTATATTAATTCTCTCTCTTTCTTTCTTTCTATCTATCTATCTATCTATCTATCTATCTATCTATCTATCTCTCTCTCTCTCTCTCTCTCTCTATATATATATATATATATATATATATATATATATATATATATATGTTCACAATAACTATGAAAAGATGATTCAGAATCTGTGAAAATGAACTTATATGACTTCTTATTCGATATTACTTATTAATTTATTTAAGTTATATATATATATATATATATATATATATATATATATATATATATATATATATACGCTCACGCACGCACACAATCACACACACACACACATACACACACACATATAATGTGATTATGTGTGTGGTTATATACATTTATAATAGTATCCGAAACAAAAGTGTAGATAATAAGAGAAGTGGAAAAGCTTTAAACGACGCGTTTCGCCGAGGGCGTCTGTTTCCTCCGACTTCTTCACGTTAGAATTAAAGATAAATAAAACTGTATACAAGAAAAATGCAAAGGATGACCATACTCCAGAGAGTGTCTTTCTGCCTGTTTGTTTGTTTATATATATATATATATATATATATATATATATATATATATATATGGGGAATCTTTTCTTTGGAAGTAGTAACTTTATACCTTTATGAGAAAATTAGTAACGGTAATAAGTTTTCAAAGAGTCTCCATGTGTTCACCATTCCAGCTAACACATTTTTGGAATCTTCCGCAAGTGATTCAAAAAATGTTAACACTTCCAAGGAAATATCTTTAATATTTTATTGAATCTCCAGTGTTAGATACCAAAATGTGTTGAAATGGATGGTGAACAGATGGAGACTATTTGAAATACCACTTTTACTTCTCTGTGCTACTATAACGGAATCTAAACCATTTTTGTTTCAATCAACCGATACATACATACATATATATATATATATATGTGTGTGTGTGTGTGTGTGTAATATACATATATATATAAATCTAAATATATATCTGTATATGCAATTTTTATATATATTATTTATATATTGTATATGGGCGCTACTTATTGGAAAGCGCTCAATATCAGTGATAGAGCTAACATATTTGGTTGGATTGATGTGAGTTTGGAATCCTGGGTTTCACGCTATTATCTGTTTATCTGACCATCCCAAATAGCGTGAAACCCAGGGTCACAAACTCACATCAATCCAACTATATATATATATATATATATAGTTTATGCAAAACTAGGTAATCCGTATGGGTAGACCCAAGGAGGATGATATCCAGAGAGATCAATGTAAAATTCAGAGCAGATATGTTTGAATAAAAACAGATCACTTTAAGGTTCCATGTAATAAGTTATTTCACCACAACCCCTTTAACAGGGCTCTGGATCATCAGACTTTACTTCCAAAAGTTGAAATGAAGTAAAGCCTGTTTTTATTCAATATATATATATATATATATATATATATATATATATATATATATATATATATATATATAATTTCCAGGGGATAAAATCCAGGTAGAGCTCAATGTTCAGGACAGACCAAGAATATAAAATAAAAGTCACAAACACTTATAGTCCATGGTTATAATTAATTACACTGGAATCGTAAATACGATCCAATTCATCAGACCTACAAATTCAAAAAGCTTTTTGAATTTGTAGATCTGATGCATTGGATGGTATTTACGATTTTTTTTTTTAAGCGTTTCACCCCAAGCAAGGCGGAAAGCCACTAGGACGCAAGGGGTTACAGAAAAATTGGAGCAAAATCAGATAGGATAGATATGAGAAAGGATGATCAAGGCAACTGGAGATACTGAGGCCAGTGAGAGAGAGAGAGAGAGAGAGGCCAGAGAGAGAGAGAGAGAGAGAGAGAGAGAGTACCGGAAACCCCTTCCTAAACAAGAAACAAGGTGTAAGCCTTTACTCATGTCCAAGAGAGTGGGGAGGAGGTTGACCGGGCGGTAGGAAAGCCTACCTAGGCTTTATATATATATATATATATATATATATATATATATATATATATATATATATATATATATGGTAACTCTAAGAATATAAAGCACCGTTAATATCCATACATAATAAATAAAAGTAAAAAGGACGGAGAACGGATAATAATATTATTAAGGGCAGTCACGTGACTAGCACAACAGACATGTTGTCAAAAAAAAAATCTAAAAATCAGACTTGAAGTAAAAGTTATTTTGTTTTGTTTTTATCTTTTGCATTAACGGTTATGAAAAATTCAACCTGATAAAAAAAAAAAAAAAAGTCTCTTTCTCGGGGGCATACTTCTAAAATCCTCTCTTCTCCTCTTTGAAAAATACAAGGTCTTAACCTGTAAATGTAAGGGTTTTTTTTCCTTCAATAACTGAATTTTGAACATAAGACACGTTCGTCCACCTGACAGATACACATTGCAAAAGCTTTTGTATATTTTTCTATAAAAGAAGCTTCTTTTCTTATTGTTCCAATACTTAGCACACAAAAAAAATTATGGTATTAGTTCACTTTGGGTTTTTATTTAGCAATAAATAAACTAATAACAAAGCAGATGCAAAACGTTTTTGTTTAATAGTTATATATTATGATTTCATAAAATATACCTTAAACAAATTTCATTAAATTATTTCACTTAAGGATAGAATTTCTTTACCAAGCGATGTAGAGGAAAATATTATGGAATTTATCGATCAGTTATAATTAGTAGTCAGTTACTCTTCCTAGAGCTTTTATAAAAGCCTTAAAGGGTATAGTTTTCCGAAATTAAAAATAATATTTATAAAAGCTTTAATTCTTTCAGGCATAGATTCCACGAATTTGAATCAATATTTATAAAAGCCTTATATCTAAATCAATATTTTTTATCAGTGTGATTCAAATGTTCACATATATTAATTAATAGAACCTGCTAATGCCGTAATTTTTACCACGAGTAGAAAAATGGCAATATCAAGAATAACATGCCTAGTGGTCAATTCGGTTGACTTGACAAGGACTGTCATTTTTAATCCAAAAATCTAAGCGTCTTTTCCTTTTTTTTCTTTTTAAGAGATTATTATTTTTATTTTTTTTAATTTTTTACAGCGGAGGAAGTTAGGGAGTCACTTGAGTTAATGGGCTATTGATTAAGAGACACAGATTATGCGGATATCTGGAGAAGATAGCGATTAACCCTAGACTTGACCAGGTTAAGATTGTAGTGATCGGAAAAACCGAACGCATGGTTGTCAGCAAAAGAGACTGCCCAAGCTGTGATTTATGCATTGGGGACGTCAAAATCAAGCAAGTGCGGAAATTCAACTATATACCTTATGTAGTAACAGAGAATCTAACAGAAATCCTTAAATGCGTAGGAACAGTGAACAATGTCTTCTTAAAAATTAAACAAAGTATTAAATGCCAGGAAGAGTGTTGGATTGCTGTCACATCACTTGTTCTAGATGGCAGTGAATGTCGGAGAACAATATCTTCACTGGTGAAAAAGACTCTTGAAGCAAGAGACGTGGATCTATCGACGGATGATGAGAATACCATTGACAGATCATTTGATTATGCGAATCTGCATGGTGATTGAAAAGTAAGTCCCCATCTTAAAATACTTATAATTTATTTATTAACTATAATTTTTACAAAAAATGGATATGAGAAGAAAGCGTTGAGCGTTAAAAATTCGTTATGGGCACCAGAATTTGCTACCAGTTTCTCGAGCCGGCCAGGGATCAAGTAAACTGATTTCACCAAGAACTCTTGTGGTATGGAAGACATAACTTCTTGTATTCGCCCTTCAAGTTCTTCCAAAGTCTTGGTTTAGTATAGTAGATTTGCCCCTTTAACCAACGCCTAAGTAAACAAGTCACAGGGTGTTAAGCCATGAAATAGAGAGTTACTTTTCAATTATCCTGTATATCCCGAATGTCTGTGGCATTTAAAAAATCCTGACAACTGGGTGGTTGATTTTACAACATAAACTTTTGTGTTATTTAATGTCGATTTTTGTGTGTGAAGATCGCATTCATTCGTCAACTCGACGAGTCCCACTAACAATTACACCCACATCGAAGGAAGCCCTACAAGTGAGGTTGACAATTAACAAGTATCAAGACAGGAAAGGGCGAACTAGGCTGTTCCAGTCCAGATATGGTAGAAATACTCCATTTTTTTTTAAAGTTAGATCAAACCAAAAATGGAGTACTGTTGCTATATCAGAGCTGCAGCTGCCCGGTCCTCACTTTCCAGCTTTGGGAAAGTTAAAAAGCCTATACGCGGTCTTGTGGGTGATTAATTAGTTTCCACTCTCACTTCGCCCACAGACTCAACGTCGCAAGCCTCTCGCTACTCTATCGCTATTTCCTTGGAGAATGTTGTGACGAGCTACATTCTTTAGTTACACCAGTTCTGAGGTTCACAACTTAGACCTACCTAGCCACGTACACTTGAACGAATCATCCCCTTTGTCTTCGTATTCCATGAGTAAAAAAGAATAGTTCCATTCAACAATTCTCCCTAAAAAATGCAACAGAGAAAATGCTTACCCATTCTTAATCTCTATAAGTCTAGCATTAAACATTATCTTTTCTGCATATCCACATAAACTACACTTATTTTCTCCTCCTCTTACATTCATACAATATAATTAAATAAGCTTCTACCTTGAGTGGCTCTTGTATTATATAATCAAAATATTTTTCTATACTATTATTTTTTCTGTCTAAATTCTGTGATGAGGTGTTATTATTATTTGCATTGCCTACATACAGACTTGTCCGCATTATCTATTGTCTTCATGCACTTGTGCTCTCCTGCTGTGTCTTGTGTATGTCGATCAGGATAAACTACAGGGAATTTTGAACTGATCACTTTCTTCAATTTACAGGAGTAGATCGTTCTAGGATAGGTAGATCTCCAATTCTTATTGTTACTACGGCTCATTTATTGCGTACTCGTTTCTAATTACACACTACTCGGCCCAGAGATCGAACCCACAATTACTATGTCGCTAAATTCACGGACCAATGTTGCAATCTACTAAGCTATTGTCCAATAGTATAATTTTATTATTCAGAGAGAAAAAAATATGGATATATGATGATGAAGGATAATTTGGAAAAATATTCCTGTTGGTCTTATTGAAGTTGTTAAAAAAGCTAATATTTAAGGTATCACAAGTCTCATATGCGAGAGGTCAAAATATAAAGGTCATATTTGGGAGGGTTTGCCTATCTTAAAAGTCAGCTTTCAGAAACTTAGCTCGAACATTGACCATTGATCTTGTCTATCTGTTTATCTCTCTCTCTCTCTCTGATTTCTTCAGCAAGTCAGCGACCGTGTAGCTCTCCACAAGTTCCTTTTTTTTTTTGTTACTTTCATGACCACCAATGTCTTTGTCCCTCTAGCCAGTTACACGAACATTTCAAGTAGGTTATTCGCTGTTTTTATTTCTCTTAACTTCAATGACCTTTGACACAACTATATCAGTCACGTGACAAGTCCCATTTTCGTTATTTATTCGTCTAAGACAAGGCGACATTAGTATGGAACCTAATAAGAATCAAATTCTCTCTGATATTAACTCTTACTTTAAATGAACACGAGGACAAATGATAAAATGACGATTAAAAGGATTATGTTGCGCCAATTTTCTAAGCAGTATGGACCTTTACTCACTTTAAAGTCTATTTAACCGGGCTTGAACACCAACTGTGGGTGCTGAAAGAAAATATGTAACTCTCTGCACCCGAGGCAGGCTCGCCCACCCCAATGTCGTCGTGCTTTTTGCTACAATTAATAACTTTCCCTCGAGCGGAAGCTTCCATAATTATTGTTACTCCATCGTTTTTGCTTCCATTGAAAATGTCTCTTTTTTCCATTACTAACTTTACAACCAATGCGATAATTATTGTTAATTGTTGCTACTATTGCTAATTATTTCATTGTAATAGCACTTCCCCGAACACAGCTGCATGAACTAATGACAGTTAATTACGATTAGTGAAGATTTTATCTCTGTATTTACTGCATAAAGTCCGCATACAGGTACGCACATATATTATTACTCGTCTTCTTTCCAAGTGTTTTGTTACGAGGCTGAGTTTTATGACTGGTGTTGAAATCCATTTAAAAGCTACGATCATCAAATGGTGATTTTCTAGGAAGAGAGGGAGACTCCATTTGGAAAACTGCTACAAAATTGTTTCGTAGCCCTACATTTGGCCTAGTGCTGTTGTAAAACAAATCTTGTTATTTGTTAACTTATTCTGATATGACACAAAGTTAAACAGAAGCTTTCAACAGCCGAGAAAGGCAGTAGAAAGGCGGGCTTTTTAGAAACTCGAACGTCATCCATTTGTGTCAGTAGGTTATTCGCAATTTCCCAAAAACTGCTTGAGATTCTACAAATAATATTTGTATATTTCTAAAATAGTTTTCCATTCTTTGGATCTGGAATATGTTAGCATATATACTTACATTTGTTGCATGATAATATAATTATAAATATGTTTTCTTTTCAATTGAGGGTGTATAACACTATATACTTTTGTTATAATAATCTATTTGTTTTTTGTTTTTTTTTTCTATTCAATCCATTTTTTCAGAAGTAAATGGACTACTCCACTATCTTAATTATAGGTTATAAATATTAATATTTAAATTTTATAACGGTCAGTCTTCAATATGTACATAAACTTTGCCACGTGCATGTAACAAATATATATTTATTAGTATATATATACATATATATATATATATATATACAAGTATAAGATTGGTGTAGACGGAATAAAATTCTAGTAACCAAAAACGCTATTCTTAAAAGAGTGCTCAATACAGAGTAGAGCAAATATTATTTATTCAAAAATTATAACATAATCAGGTTATAACATCAATACAAACAACCATTTTGTTTCAACACTTCTGGTGTTTTCTAAAGTGATCATGTTGAGTGTAGATTCTACATTCAACACCATCACTTGATAAGACACCAGAAGTGGCTATTTTTGTAGTGAAGCTATAACATGTTTAAGTTATAATTTTTGAATAAATAAATAATATATATATATATATATATATATATATATATATATATTTGATAGTTGTATATTTAGGCAGCAATCCTTCCCACTGATACATGCACAGAACGTACACACTCAATTAAGCTGAAAATCGAATCATCCTTGATAATGGCTAAAGGTATAGCCGAAAACGCTCGGAAATATAAAACATTTGGACAGTTCTTACACACCCTTTGTCCAGAAATGAAAGCTCTTGTTTGAACACAAGAAAAATTAAATAAAAAAGCTTAACCGTAGTAACTTGTCTGTCGTTTTTAATGAAACATGCATATATATATATATATATATATATATATATATATATATATATATATATATATAAATGGACTAACTACGACAATTATTTTAATATATTTTCTGCTTATATGTTATTTTTGTTTTTTTCAAAAGTAATTCGACCTTGTTAACCAGACGCTTCCTCAGTAGCTAAAAGCTATATATATATATATATATATATGGAGAAAAAGTGGGAAGTAGATATGTACAGACTTGCGTAGATAGACATGTCGGTAGGTAAATAGTTTGTGTTCGCTTTACTAATACTAGTATGCATATATATATATATATATATATATATATATATATATATATATATATATATATATATATATATACAAATATAGATAACTATACTCGTTTCGAAAAACCCTCGAATTTTTTTGATTTGCCAAGAATCAAATCAATCGTTTGAAAAAAAAAGAAAGAGCTATAAACATGAAAGTCTGTCGAAAAAAATCGCACAGATGCAGGTTTGAAGCCCAAAGAAAAACCCCTGATATATATATATATATATATATATATATATATATATATATATATATATATTGACTCTCTCACTATATATACATAGAGAGAGGGTTACTTAAATTGACCTTTTTCACATATATATATGTGTGTGTGTGTTTGCTCCAAACTTTATTATAATGGGTACTCGTATTTAAACAGATGCACCATTTTTATTTTGACTTTAAACAGTGTGCATTCAGCATAACGGTATGTATATTTGAGAAATCTTAATAGAAGACATGTACTCTCCGACAGGAATCGAACCTGCGTTCCCCTTTCTAGGAGAGACCACTGTTTCGTTGGTATGCTTCATTGCTCAGCTTCGAAGAACCTGATAGTTTAGTACGACCCTATTTTCTCTTTTAAGAATAGAATATTATTTTACCAAGATAATTTTTTCGAAAGCACATAACTGCTAAGTTTTGGATCCGAAGCGTAAACAAAGCAATTTCTATAGAATTAAGGGACTATTTTTAATCTGTCATTTTTATTGCTTCAAACGTTATTAGTAGATATTCATATTTGAAATAGACGCCCCATTTTTATTTTGACATTTAACAGCATATTCGGGAAATCTTAGTAATGAAAATGTACTTCCAGACAGGAAACGAATATGCACCCACCCCTCTATAGAAGAAACCACCGTTTAATCCGGTGTGCTTTATTGCTCGGCTACGAAGTGTATCACAGTTTAGCAAGTTCCTATTTTGATTCCTGCCAGTGAGCACATTTTCTGTATGTAGATTCTAGAATACTCAAACCGGTAGACTGTTTAAAGTAAAAATAAAAATGGGACGTCTATTTCAAATAGGTGTATCCATTATAATAACATTTGAAATAATTAACATGTCGGATTAAAAAAAATCCTTTAATTCTTATAGATAGATAGATAGATAGATAGATAGATAGATAGATAGATAGATAGATAGATAGATATGCTCTGCGTGTGTGCATATGCACAAACGTAAGAATATAAATAAATGTATTCATTTTTAAACACATATATGAGGTGCTACCAAACAGTATATGGAAATCGTAGGAAATTACAATCATCGCAGACCTAAATTCTAATGTAGGAAAGAAACGAATCTCTGAAATAGTTGGCAACTAAGGACAAGGATCCTGTAACAAGCAAAAAGGAACTGGGTCATATGGTAAACAATAAACGATCAAATAATAACCAATACCTGCTTTCAAAAGCACCCAAGACGTTTGTAGACATGAAAAAGCTCAGGAGGAAGCATAAAAAAAATCAGATAGACCACATAATTAATAAAAGACTCGGGAATGCATTCTACACTCTCAAACTTGTCCAAATGCCGACTGTTGGAGCAACTACCCTCCACTCATATGCAAAATTAGACTAAAATACGGAAATTAAAAAGCAAAATAAAGCAACACCCAAAGTCCAATATGACAGCCGTCAGAACGACTCCCAAACAGAGCTATGCTGACAAATATTATCGCTTAGATTGGACCAGAATTTCAAAGTGAACTACCATTAAGGAACAGTCTACTGACATCGGCGGACGTGAAGTAAAAAAAAAAAAAAAAAAAAGAAAAAATGTGGATGACAGATGAAAGTCTCGATATGATGAAAATGAAACAAGAAGCAGTGCCAAGGAATGGTACAGAATATAGAATATTAAACATGTACATTAGAAACAAATGCAGACAAACAAAGATCTATGGTTTCATGAAACGTGTGCAGAGATAATCGCGTAGATGGGACCAGAAATTTAAAGTGGAAACGATAAACAAAATATTAAGAAACAGGAAGATCTACTTGAAAACAAAGATAAGAGTGCTCAACTGTGATGTAATATCAATCATTCTATATAGTAGAAAAGGCTGGACAATTTCCTGGCAGATGAAGAGTAGACTTGAGTCAACAAAGATGTGATTCTACAGAAACATCCTGAGAATGCAATGCGAAAAAGACGAGAAAAACTAGTAGGTTTTGAGGAGAATGGTAACAAAAAATCTCCTGAGTCAACCATGCATAGAAATGAATACAATATGGGAACCAGTAATAAGGACTGCCAGAGAAAAGCGATAATAACAACAAAAATTGCAATGTGAGCTCTGGTAAAACAATTTAATGATAACAGCAAAAATTGCAATATGAGCACTGTTAAAAAATGGTTGCTGAAGACATTAGGTTTATAATACCCAGAAATTCATACACAGATGTCCTCAAGGATAAAGGCGTTGGTTAGATCCAGTGACAAAGAATGTGAGTTCAATACCCGGTTAAGGCAGTGGAGAACTTGGAGAGGGGAATTAACAGGAGATAACTGATAACTGACATCCATTAAACATGGCACGTGGAACTAGAAATACATTGAGCGAAATAAAGGGTTCAGTTCGACATTCCAACCACCATCACGGAGCGTACAACGGCCGAAACGTTGTAATAAAGATGAGGACAATAGTCTGAATAATGTAAATAATGTACATAATACCTCATCTCAGAAATATAGACAGATACAAAAAGGAGTCTTATTCTACAAAAACAGTTGCAATTACTGGAGCGCATAATGAGAAAAGTAGGATTGGAGAGTTTGACATTCGCAGGAAAATTTAAGGCAAGATGGGCAGTTTGTATTGTAAGGGAGCAAACATCATTTAGAGTTAGAAAAGATAGGAAGTCGTAGAGAGATATGATCGCCCTCATCCTGAAGATACTCGAGACATAGAAGTGGACTAATACTGAAGTTGTATATTGTTATAGATTGTCAAGTATTGACAATGTAGTGACGGCAACATTTTGTTGTAAGTTATTTATGGTTGAGTAGTCTGTCCAAGTTTTCATGGTAAACACTATTTTTTTTCTCCGTCATGGCAACTTTCGCTAGGATATACCTGGCGATATGATAAACCGCATGGAAAATAGATTCAGGTCTATTCAAAGAGAATTAGTATACAAAAGATATAAACAGTTATGTATTTTACATTAGTGTTGTTCGATCTCAGGCAAAATCCGAAATCCTCTAATGCTGATTTTCAAGGTACTTCCCACAGAGTAGACCAACGCAACATAATTTCTGTATTCCCTTGACACAGTGAAATAACGGAAGATGCCTTTCAAAATCTAAACAAGCTATTAAGAAACAGCAATATTTAGTTTGAAACAAAGAAAAGATTTCTGAACTGCGATGGTGAATGCTGGACAATTTCCTCACAGATGAAAAAATATATAACCTATTGGTTCTAAAGAGGGGTGCTGGGAATACCATGGACTGAATATGTGAGTAATGAAAACGGTTTAAGGAAAATAGGAACGAAAAGGACACTTGTATTTAGAATCAGAAGTGTCAACTAATATTTCTTGGACTCAGAAAAGAGGAGTTGGTTAATGTGACAAGAGGGGTAGAAGGAAAGTTACCTCCCTAACGAGCTTGTGTAAACGGATGACAGAACAAAAATCCGAGGAGGGTCATAAGAGGACAAACATCGCTTAAAGCTACAAAGGAAAGGAATTTTGAAGAGCTATAATCGCCCACATTCTATAAGGTCGTCATCGCACATAGAAGAAGCTTATATTTTGATTGATTGCTTTTTTAAGTTGGTTACGACCATATTACAATGTAAAACTGGTTCCCGTACAATCACCAAAGTTAAGTAGATGTATGTATATAGATGCCTTTGGTTATCATGTTTTGAAGTATTAAAATAACCAGATTATTAACCTATTTATATAAATTATTACGTAGAATACATAGTTCAAGGCTGTACAACATTGGAGTGTCGAGATTTTTGAGCAGCATTATGGGTATTCTAACTTTAAATCATGTGAGAAAGAAAATCAGGCAACTCAGGGAAGACAAGGAATTCAGTGGGAAGCCAAATAGTTTCAAAATACTCTTGAAGTTATGGGATTTTCCCTTTTTTTAAATTTGTTCTTATATGAATGGAGTATGAGTATTTATGCTGAAATCATGACCTTATGTTTGTTGTAAATTCACTTACGTTCACACACATACGAATAGATATATAATAAGAATAGAATAAGCAGCTCCTAAAAGTCAGCTACAGATGCACACAGAAAAAAAGAGTGCTCTATGCCATATTAAAAAATGGTAGAGCTTTATTATATTTCAAATAAAACTTCCAGTGAGCAATGAGTGACTGCCAGTTTTATACATTTTCACACAATCAACAAGCGGTCGGTAACTGTATTGTGTAAAAACTGTTTATACTCGCAGTCAAGTGATTGGAAATTTGATTTGATATATATAAATATACGATAGAAATTATCAGGCGGGTTTGAGATAACCATAATTAATTAATTCATCGAGTCTAGAAGAAGCCTCGACGGAATGCAGAAAGCACTGGACGGCCGTTTCGTCCTATATTTGGGACTCATCAGCAGTGCGCATCCACTACCATGAATTGCAAACGCCATACCAACTGTACTAACGGGCCTCGGTGACGAAGAGGCAACGAATTAGACACGATATAGCGCTGCTCGATCACAAATTCCGTGCTGGAACTCATCCTCTTATATATATATATATATATATATATATATATATATATATGCTTGGAAGGAAAGTGTGTAGAGTGTGGTCATCTGCTCACACCAGAAATGTTCCATTAGTGGCCATGTCTTTGCAGCAAATTTGGGCCAAGCACAACCCCCATATTCCCCACATCTCGCCCTTCGCGATTTTTCTTCAAAAATAAAAACCCAATTCGAAAGGAACAAGATTTAAAGATGTCGAGGTAATCCAAGAGAATGAGACGATTTTCAAGATAAGAAGAAAATAAGAGATAAGAAACGCAGACTGGAAGATGTTAAGATTGTAGTGGCCGTGCAAACATCCTCTCTTGAGTTGGTTCCACAAACTAGCGATTAGTGACTTCGAGTGGAACTTATTTCTCACGAATGGAATACGAAGGGAATGATGGCGGTTCGCCTCAGTGTATGAGGTCTTAGCTTTGGATGTTAGAGCTATATATATATAATTTTCGAATAAAATATATATATATATATAATTTATTCGAAAATTATAACATAAATATGTTATAAAATCACTACAAAAATAACCATTTTGTTTCAACACTGTTGGTGCCTTATCAACTAATGGTGTTGAAAGTAGAATAAAGAGTTTTAAAAGGTTCCCACCAATAACCAAAAAGTATTATTCTTAAAAGAGTGTTCAATACAGAGTAGATCATTCAATACCATCACTTGATAAGACATCAGTAGTGTTGAAACAAAATGGCTATTTTTGTAGTGATTTTATAAAATATTTATGTTATAATTTTCGAATAATATATATTTGTCTTGGGTATATATATATATATATATATATATATATATATATATATATATATATATATGAGTAGAAATTATTTACTTATAACATAAATAAATGTTTATTTATATAACAATGTAATAAAATCAACAATTGATCACTACCTATAATAGAAAAGATAAGAAACACATATGATGAAGTATTTACATCTTAATGTAGAACGCTTCTTCTCAATAACACCCAGCAATCTATTATATTTTCTATATATAATCTATATTATATTTCGATATTTTTTTTACTTGAGCAGGTTCAGTTTAGTTTTAATTTCTGTCATATTGTTTTTCGTCTCCATATAATTTTATTTCACAATTGACCATAGATTTTAAATCGTATTAACATCTGGACTTGATTATCTTGAATTATCTTCTCTCCAGTAAACCTTTTACGTTCCAAAAATTCAAGGGGTAAGTTTCGATACATTAGAAGGAATATTAACGTGTGTAAATATTCATTTCACTTTGAAAATATGAAACTGGTAAAAAAATCTTGTCCATGAAATCGCAGTAGTTAGCAGTGATCAGTTTAACTCCTTCATCGACTTCATCCAGTAAATGTTTTGCTGAGAAACGCAGCCTAAATTATAACACTGCCAGGTACTGACTGCCTTCTTTTAGCCACAGATATATCTTCATCGGATAAAATCTATCTTTAGGCCCATCAATCAGGTCCGTCAAGTATCACCTTAGATTCGCCAATAAAAATGACTTTAAAAAAGTCATTTTTTACATTTATTTCTTGGCAGATTTTTGGCGCTTTAAAATATTCGCTTTTTACTGAGAGGAGTTTACGTCTGAGGTTTCTTGACAGAAAATTTGCGAAGTATTCTACACCATTTATCCTTCATTTCGAACCTGTTCAAAAATCTGAGCACTGGTCAAAAATTGTCATTTCGCTATAACTCCCTTTAGTTTATATTCCTCTAGAAGAGACAAGTTCTTAAAGCCTTTTCTTTTGCTTTTAGATCTCAACTTACAAGGATCGTTTTCATCGTTCGATGATCTCTGCGAGGTTCCTTTGATATCTTCAATGTTGTCATTCCTTCATTCAATAATTTTTTTCCGCATTTGTTAATCCTTTCCATTACTAATGTTTCAACATATACGGAAAAATAAAAATATTGTTTTTTATTTGATTTCAAACGCCTTAAACTAATATTAGTTTAATCTGCATAATAACTTCGGTCAGTCCATTTTCGGAAATTCAACATATCTCAAAATATATCCATTAAAAGTTACTAAAAATTTAGTCAGACATTTTTCCAAGAGTGGAAATGGACTAGATTAAATTTCACAACTATTGGTTCTGGACTTATTGAGTTGCTAAATATTATGTGATTTGCATAGTCACTTCAAACTGGCTTTATATATATATATATATATATATATATATATATAGAAAAAGTTTCAAATTAAAAATTAAAATGTTTTATTTTTATGAAAGTATTTATTTATTTATATATATATATTTGATATTTCAAATTGTCCTCAATTTTTCATCAGAAATAACTGTTTGTTACAAATAAATTAAAATTACGCGGACGTCACGTGATATGGAACGTCACTGTTCGGATATTCCTAACTTAAATCTAACTGTCATAAATATTTAAAAAAACGCTACTTGCTAACAAACAGTAATTTTAATTTATTTGTAACAAACAGTTATTTCTGATGAAAAATTGAGGACAATTTGAAATATCAAATATATATATAAATAAATAAATACTTTCATAAAATAAAACATTTTAATTTTTAATTTGAAACTTTTTCTATATATACATATTAAGAAAGTATACGTGGCTTCTCATTATGCTATATAGATATATATATATAGATGTAGATATATATATATATATATATAGATAGATAGATAGATAACAACACAAATAGTGGTACCTATGGTCTGATGATCGCTTACGGCATGAAACTTACGGAATGCATGCTGTGTTAAATTTTATATTCAAACTATTTATATCTAAATATTTGTGCCTAGATAAAATAAATTGAATCTTTAGTAAATACGACAGAAGCAATAAATTAAATTACCATATTAAATCTGACGACTAGAAACCATAAATTGTTTGTTTCCTTTATATATATATATATATATATATATATATATATATATATATATATATATATAAAAGTAATGGATTTTTCTTATCTACAGATGTTTTATCCATTTAAACATTATTAAACGTATTTCAGTAGACGCTCTGTTTATTTATTAAACAGTATATATATTTATTTATTTATTTTAGACGATTATAAATAAATATACTGTTAATAAATAAATATATATATATATATATATATATATATATATATATATATATATATATATATATATATATACAAAAAACACCAAAAGATAACCACCAACACCTATTTTTAACCCTACCTGCACTATTACCAACACTATTACCACATCCACAAACACCACCACCACCAATATATTAATTAACACACCCCGATAAAACCATCAACACCGTTATCTACACTACCACCACGGTCACCACCATGACAATTGGTGCAGCCATCAGTGAGGATAAAACCATTACAACCCCACCAAAAATATTATTATTATTTTATAACAACTACTACAACTTTCGCTATTAATATTGCTGTTACGACTTTATGTCCCTATCAGAAATAACTACTACTATCATTTTAACTATTAGTACTGCAATCACTTCATAAACATCATTACTATTAATACTGCTTTTTAACATTGTTTTTTTTTTTATTATTGCTATTATTATGATTATCATCATCAATATTATTATCATCATCATTATCATAGTTACCAGAACTATTATCATAACTAGGATTGTCATTACTATTGATTTATAAATAACAAAGGCAATTCTCGTAAATTCTCTTTGCCAAAAAGCTTGCATGAAAAATTTTGTGATGTCAATGAACACTCGTTGCAACTTTTGTAATGCCAAAGAATACTTGTTGTCACATTCTTAATGTTCGTTGTAGTAGAGACTTTGTAATCGTAGATACAACTATAGAATCGCCGTTGAACAATACTGGTGTCAGACGCCTTCGAATAGCACTCGCACTCATAGTACTTGATAGGTAATACTCGCTCGAAAAGTAACCATTGTATAGTGATCTGAATAGAGAAATAGTATAGTGAATAGAGTAGAGAAGAGAGGTCCGTATAGTAATGGTGGATAGAGTGGAAAAGATGATCCGAATAGTAATAGATAGACTAGAATTGCGATATTTTTAGACGTCACGCGACTTCCTATACATGCGTTTCCTCTTTGGTCACATGGTCTGCTTAATTCAATAATGGGATTGCCTGTGTTTTCACACTGGCGATCTACGTTCGAACTCAAGTGTCGGCAGCCACACTTTATTCCTATATAACAAATATGTTGGTTCTTGCAATGAATACGAATTGATTTTTGTATTTGTATGCCTCACAACTGAGACTATCTCAAAAAAAAATGCGAGCAAGAAACGTTTCTACATTTCTGTTGAACGATCAACTCCTTTGATGAAGTAAAGGGTCTGGGGACGGAAGTCGCTATTAGAAGTCATCTTACACAAACACCCGACCCAGCTGTAACCCCAGGGTTCACCTAATTCTAACCCCGAACCAAAATTTAAACAAACACCAAGACTAAACTAACTATTGAATTTCTCGGTTGTCACCACCAGGAGGGAATTACCAGTTTTAAAAAAATAGATCTTTCATTAAAATACATAGCACTCAAAGTGCTATCAGGATTTACAACCAGTCTTCTGGTAGGTCATTTGGACATTGTAATGTCACCTTTTTGAAGAGATAATAAAAGTACGTTCAAATATAGCTAAAGTTAAAATCTTCAAGAACATTATCGCGAGGATACCAGGCGTTGCCCGGACCAATTCTTTTGCGTCATACAGTCGTTTCTTTGTTTGAGAAATGACATTGTATTAGCGAAACTGACTTAAAGCATCGATCCCAGCGTTTGGTCAGACTTTCGATTTCTTGTAAAGTGCCTGAAAACCATACCACGGGTTGACCCAAGCCTTGTGAGTGAAATTGGATAGACGGAACCCTTGGGGCCGTCGATAGCTGTGCTAGCACGAAGTTACAAGTCATTGTGGCGGAGGGCTTGAGCGTGCTGGTCTTGTTTAAATTGTTGATCACGCTAGATAACACGTTCAATTCCAGAAACTTTGACTAAGGTCTACTCAGCATAGTTACAGTAGCTACCCTAGTAGACGGGTATCCTCGAATACGAGTGGCCAGCTATATATATATATATATATATATATATATATATATATATATATATATATATACGTAGTAAGATTTTGCTTATTTCTATTACGGCTGACAGGCTTTCCAAACAGAAACAAACTTGATGACCCCGAACACCACGGGAATGTCTGTCGCCAGAGTTTCTCAGCGATTTTATATATTTACATCTATTCACCCTTTCTTTTTTTTCTCTTCTTTCTTTTTTTCTCTTCTTTCTTTTTTCTTAATTCTCTTGATGTCTGTCTTTCTTTCTATTCCCAATTCTCTTCTTCATCTTTCTTTTTTTTCTTCCTTGCTTTCTTTCTGTTCTCAAATCTATCCATCTTTGTGTCTTTCTTTCCAGCCTAATTCTTAATTTTATATGTGTAAAATAAATGTATCTTAAATATGCTGATAATAGCATTGTTCTGTCAGTAATTGTGTACATACATATGCATAAGTCACTTTGTGTGTGTGTGTGTCCGTGTGCGTGTGTGTGTGTAAATAATAAATGAATATATATGCAAAGACTATATAAAGAAAAGAAATGACAAGAGGTGAATTTATTTTTAAAACTCGTTTCGTTCTTTCAAACGAACGAGTCACTTTGTAAAAATAAATTTTCCTCAAGTCATTTATTTTATTTTATATATATATATATATATATATATATATATATATATATATATATATATATATATATAAAGTGATGACAAAGATTTTATTTGTATATTCATTACGTTTTTTTTTATTTAGCTGACATGTGGGAGCACAATACATTTTAGGGGAAATTGCAAAATTTTAGGCTACTCCTGATACTCTTCTATGATATGCGAGAATATAAGATTCAGACAATAAAATAATAATAATTTCGCATATTAATTATTTTTAATTGGCTAATAATACAAAGTGAAAAATAATTTTCTACCACGCACTTCGCTACTTATAGCCGGAGTCATCTGGGTATAGTGAGAAACAGATCCGTATGAGGGAGCGAGATAAAGAAGAGGTAATAAAATTATCAGATACAAATAAGAGCAAAGTGGAAAACATATAAACGGCGTGTCTGACCGATGTCTGTAGATCTTGGTTTCAGATTAGACTGAAAGAAAGACATCTTCGTTGTGATTTTACGGTTAGCAGAAGCAATAAATTAAATTACCATATCAAATCCGACAACTAAAAACCATAAATTGTTTATTTGTTTCCTATATATATATATATATATATATATATATATATATATATATATATATATATAAACGTAATGGTTAAATATATAAAGCAATATATAAATTTATGGGTTTTTATTAATCTCATAGATGATTTATCAATTTATCATGATTAAACGTATTTCAGTAGACGCTCTTTATTAATCAGTATATTTATTTATTTTAGACGATTATAAATAAATATACTGTTAATAAATAAATTATATATATATATATATATATACAAAAAACAACAACAGATAACCACCAACATCTATTATTAACACTACCTGCACTATTACCAACACTATCACCACACCCACAAACACCACCACTATAACAATTAACACAGCTCGATAAAACCATCAACACCGTTACCATCACTACCATCACGGTCACCACCATGACAATTGGTGCAGCCATCAAAGAGGTTAAAACCATTATCCCCATTATTATATTATTATTTTATAACAACTACTAGAACTTTGGCTATTAATATTGCTGTCACGACATTATGCCCCTATCAGAAATAACTACGACTATCATTTTAACTATTAGTACTGCAATCACTTCATAAACATCATTAGTGTTAGTACTGTTTTTTTATTATGCTTATCATCATCAACATTATTATCATCATCATTATCATAGTTACCACAACTATTATCATAATTAGGATTGACATTACTGCTCACCTTTTTTTTTTATTATACTTTCGTTTCCATCATCATTATGGCAAAATTTATTATTAACACATCAATAAATATTATTAACATAATAATAATTAATATCACAGTCATTATCACTATCAGCATAATCAGAATCATCAATAATACACATGCAGTCAGCGTTAAAAATATAAACATCATCATCACCATGCCCACAAACATAACCCGAAGAACTAGACCAAAAGGAGTGTATGTGCGCGTCTACATGTGTGTGTGTGTGAGGAAGTGTAAGTTTGTTTGACGACTGAGGCGGTAAATCTAAAAAGCGTCAAGAACACTCCCACCCGCTTCTTTTTGAAAGAAACATCGCTATACATAAAAAGCCACGGTCCCGACACCGAAATAGAATAAAAATTGCGTATGTATGTATGCTCGAGCGCATGGATGGGGCTCTGCGCCTGGTCTCGGATTGTTTATATGGGTGAACTAAAATGTGTACACCTGAATGCGTGTGTGTCTATGCGTGTGAGAGTGTCATCTCTCAGAGACACGGATGTAAATTCCCCCTGCCACCATAGTCAAACAAGCATAAATAGATCCAATTTTTAAAAACTAAACCAGTTTGTCTGATGATCGCCAAAGCGTGAAACCCAGGGGTCATAAATTCATATTCATACAACATAATATATATATATATATATGTATATATATGTGTGTGTGTATATGTGTGTGTGTGTGTGTGTGTGTGTGTGTGTGCTACCAGAAATCCAGATGAGCTCTCTTGAGAAAAAGGTAATTTTAAAAACAGTAGCTCCTACAGCTATCAACGCATTGCTCTTCAACTGAATTGTGTTCTCCGGGCCACTGGCGTATTTTGTATAGAAAACATTAAAATTTCTTTTTCTCTTGGCCGTGCGACGATAACCTAGGTAGGATCTCTGAATGATGCTAAAACGGTCGGGTTTCGATCCCAGCTTAAAGCAGTCGGACGTCTAGCCACACTGAAGAGCTGTGATACAGTCTGTCTGTGGATGACAATATATGCTGCCGGAAATCTGGTTGAGCTCTATTGAGAAAGGGGTAATTTTAAAAACAGTGGCTCTTACTGCTATTAACTGCATTGTGCTCTCAAAATCGGTCATGATACAGCAAAACAGTCTGTCTTTAGATGACTATATATATATATATATATATATATATATATATATATATATATATACAAAAACACACACACACAGTGGAAGGAAACAAATATTCGTACACATACAAATTTTTAATTTATTGTATTTCCAACTAATGAATAAACATACTTTCATATAATTAACTCTACACATATGCATAGAAAACAAAAACAAATTGATTTAATGGAAATAAATTCCATTTATCCATTTTAATGGGTGATAAAAGTATTCGTAAAATGCAAATTTCAGATTTTAAAACTTTTACATTGCTTTAATACTCTAGATTATTCAAGTGGAATTTTCTAGAATGTTCCAAAGATGTTATCAGTGATTATTTTTAGCCTAAAAATACAAACAGAACATCCTGTGACTGATATTCATGCAAGAAGGTTATCTTCATGGCAAGAGATAAAAATTGACAAATTCGCAAAAAGAACTGATCATTAAACTCTGGAAAGAAGGTAAAAGTTACAGGAAAATCTCAGACAACCTAAATATTCCATTTACTACCATTAGTTCATTTATTGCAAGGTATAAAACTCAAAACTGTTGAAGACCAAAGAAGAACAGGTGCTCCACGGAAACTTTCTTCGAGGAAATACGCCAAATTAAACAAAGTTACTCGTCAAGAGCTACAGGATTATTTGCGTTATCAGGAACCTGTGCCACTAAACGGAGAATAAGCAATGAAATTCATAGGAACAATCTAAAGTGACATTCCCCTCGGAAAACTCCACTACTATTGAAAAGACACAGAGATACCAGGTTGAAATTTGTTCATGAACATAAGGATAAGGAAAAATCGTATTGGGAAAGAGTATTATGGACAGATGAAACCAAAAATTGTTTGGATGTAATTCTAGACATGGAGGAAAGATGGAGAAGCCTTCGAACAAAAGAACACAGTTCTAACAGTGAAATTTGGTGGTGGCAGCATCATGATTCGGAGATGTTTTTCTGAAAAAGCTACTGGCAACATATCAGTAATAGATGGTAGAATGAATGCCGCAGCATATCAAAATATTTTGGAAGCAAATTTAATGATTTCGGTTGAAAATCTTGAACTTCTTCCTGATTGGATCTCCCAACAAGATAATGGTCGCAAGCACACTGCAAAATCTACGAAGAAATGGCTTGCTAAAAATGATGTAAATACCCTGAAATGGCTAAGTCAGTCCTCAGATTTAAATCCAATCGAGTTATTAACTAACACTCCAAGAAGAGGTTGGTTTCTGTAGAAGTGAATAATCGCTATTCTACAAAGTATTAAATGAAGATTATGTATTCTTTTTTGTATTGTACGATTACTTGTTTCACCCGTGAAAATGGATAAATGCGAACACTTTTTCTGTTTTCTATGCATATTTAGTTATCATCTATCTGTGTACAGTTATATATATATGAAAAGTATGTTTATTCATTAGATGTAAATATAATAAATTAAAAATTTGTATATGTACGAATATTTCTTTTCTCCCGCTGTATATATATATACAAATAGTAAGTAAAGCTAATCAAGAATTTAAAAGAACATGAGTACTCAATGCCAACGTCAACAGAGCATAAATATCAATATAATAATATTATCAATACCAAAATCCGTTACTTATATATATATATATTTATATATATATATATATATATATACTAAGCTTAGATTACTTTGACACCAGGCTGCAAGTGTGAGATGCGCGCTGAGAATCAATCCGCTGTGGTCGTAATGATCTAGTAAATAAATACATTAGACATCACCCCACTCTGATATGATTACGATTGCTTCTTCAACCCAAATAAAATCCAGGTCTCGAATGCAGATTTCAAGGCTTACATATTATTTTCCTTTGAAAATTGGCGCATCACAATCTTCCGACCCTAACATCAACGGCATTTAACCTTCTGAAGGTACATTGCTAAGGTTATTATATATATATATATATATATATTGTGGGGGAAGCAATAATACTTTTATCTTACTTGTTCCTTCCGTTCTTTGGAGATTGGACTTTTCTCAAGTCTTCTGCTGACAGCGTCTTGCGTGCTGTTCACCACGACCGCCAGGAACGCAACAAAAAGTAGAAGGTAAAAGAAAGCGAAGAAGGCGAGAAAGGAATTAAAGAAAGTGACAAGAATATTAACCAACGAAAACAAACTGAAAAATGCATTGTCTCCCTACACGCTTCCAAGCATGCTTCCGTGCTTCCCTGCGTTTGTGCCAAAGATTCTTCGGATTTGGAAGGGGAAAACTCTTTTGGTTTTAAGCACGTCAAGCACCGACCCGAACCTGGAGGCAAGAGAAAAAAAAACAGCAAAGTTAGAAAATAAAAAAATGTAAACCAAAAAAAAAAACAAAAAAACAAAAAAAGAAAACAAGTTTGTTTGAAGGAATGAAGAAAAGTCGGCAGATGCTGACAGTGACAAAGTGAGAATGATTCTTTGTAGGGAAAAAAAAAGATTATAAAATAAAGCGAAAACTCAAAATGAATAAGCAGAACTTGTAGGCGAAATGATTATGATTATGACCATAGTGATTTTTATCGGTATAGTTTCGGGTTTGGTGTATATACACTTAGGAGTTTAGCATTACATCTTTACCAATGTATCGGAGAAAATCCTTTGTCGCTTCTGGGAAAATAAAAGTTGTTTGTAAAACCAGACATCTGTTTCTTTATCACAATGTTCAAGTATTTATCACTAGAGGCCGCTTATGTCTCTGCTTTGCCGTTATTATTCTCCACTGTCTTCCGTATTATTATACGCTTAAACAAAAACGTATATAGATTAATATACAAAGCAAGATCAAAACGAGTAAAAAATATACAATTTGAGTAGTTTTATATGTTTCTTTCTTTCTTTCTGGTCAACTTCAGGGCATAAAACAGTTACGATATCAAAGGTCAATATTCAAGTTCAGGTAAAATGCCAGTATCATGAATGGTGAATTTCCAGGCGAGTAGGTTCCCACTGCTTGGACATTTAACGCCTGTTTCCTTCGTCTGGCTTTGTGTTGTAAGCTTATCGAACATCAACTTATTTATCGACGCATCAACTAACCTTTTCTGAGAGTGAACTTTTAGCTGTGTCACTCCAAATGCCAACCTTGGAATTGAAATCTGGTCACTGGTTTCAGAATCGGAAGATTCAAATTTACGTAACTTCATCGTCTGAAATTTACGTAACTTCATCGTCTGAAAGAAAAAAGAAAGGGGGATTTTAAATAAAATGAAGACGGTTACATTAAAAAAAGAAAACTAAAAAGATGACGTAATGAGATGGGGCGCCACCGCAGAAGACACTGAAGTAGAAATAGGACAAAGAAATGTAAAAAGTAGAAAAAAAAACCCAGACCCACAAAAAGTAAAAACACAGAATGTAAGAATAAAGAATTAAAGAATATAGAACAAGAATAAAAGAATAGATAGGAATAGCAAAAAAAAAAATAATAATAATGAATACCGAACAAAACTTAAGAAAGGGAGAATAAAAGGAATGAAATATGAATGAAAGATAAAGGAAGGAAAAAAAAAGAAATGAAATAGGAAAAGGAAAAAATAAAAAGAACTGAAATGGGTGAAAGAAAAGAAGAAGGAAAATAAAAGAACTGAAATGGAAAAGAAGAAGGAAGGAAAATAAAAAAAGAACTGAAATGGGTGATGGGTGAAAGAAAGAAAGAAGAAGAAGGGAAGGAAAATAAAAAATAACTGAAATGGGTGAGTGAAAAAGAAGAAGAAGGAAGGAAAATAAAAAGAACTGAAATGGGTGACTGAAAGAAGAAGAAGGGAAGGAAAATAAAAAGAACTGAAATGGGTGAGTGAAAGAAGAAGAAGGGAAGGAAAATAAAAAGAACTGAAATGGGTGAGTGAAAGAAGAAGAAGGGAAGGAAAATAAAAAGAACTGAAATGGGTGAGTGAAAGAAGAAGAAGGAAGGAAAAAATAAAAATGGGTGAGTGAAAAACTGAAAAAATAAAAAAAGGGTGAGTGAAAGAAGAAGAAGGAAGGAAAATAAAAAAAGAACTGAAATGGGTGAGTGAAAGAAGAAGAAGGGGGGAAAATAAAAAGAAAATAAAAAGAACTGAAATGGGTGAGTGAAAAGGAAAAAAAAAGAACTGAAAAAATAAAAAGGTGGGTGAGTGAAAAGAAGAAGAAGAAGAACTGAAATGGGAAGGAAAATAAAAAGAACTGAAATGGGTGAGTGAAAGAAGAAGAAGAGAAGGAAAATAAAAAGAACTGAAATGGGTGAGTGAAAGAAGAAGAAGGGAAGGAAAATAAAAAGAACTGAAATGGGTGAGTGAAAGAAGAAGAAGGGAAGGAAAATAAAAAGAACTGAAATGGGTGAGTGAAAGAAGAAGAAGGGAAGGAAAATAAAAAGAACTGAAATGGGTGGTGAAGGGAAGGAAAAAAAAAAGAAAGAAAAGAAGAAGAAGGGAAGGAAAATAAAAAGAACTGAAATGGGTGAAAGAAGAAGAAGGAAGGAAAATAAAAAGAAAGAAGAAGAAGAAGGAAAAGGAAAAAAAAAAAAAAGAACTGAAATGGGTGAGTGAAAGAAGAAGAAGGAAGGAAAATAAAAACAAATGGGTGAAAAGAAGAAGAAAAAAAAATAAAAGAACTGAAAAAAGGAAAAAAAAAGAACTGAAATGGGTGAAAAGGAAGTTTGAAAATGTGATTAAAAAAAAAAGGAAGGAAAAAAAAAAGAAGGAGGAAAAAAAAAAAGAAAAATAAAAAAAAGGATAAAAAAATGGGTGTAACAGAAGAAGAAATGGGTGAAAAAGAAAAGAAAGAACAAAAAGAGGGGAAAAAATAAAAAGAACTGAAAAAGAAAAAAAGAAAATAAAAAGAACTGAATAAAAAAAAGGAAAGACTAATAAAGAAAGAAAGAGGAAAAGGATAAAAATGAGTGGAAGAAAAATGAGTAACCAATAAAAAGATCAAAATAGAAATATTGGCAAAAGGAGAATATAAAAAAAAATAACAAAATATAAGAAACAAAATGGCTAAGATGAAAAAAAAACAGTAACAAAATAGCTTTAATAATAATATTCTTGATAGCAACAACAACAATAATAATGTTAATAATATTAACGATTTCCTTATGATAAACTTTCGACATTCATTGACCGAGCAGCCAGTGCCATTGTCGTTTGAAATTTATAAAATCTATCTCATAAAACAATTTTCCAGGAAAATGAACTTTTAAAAAGAACTGAAATGAAAGAAGAAGGAAGGAAAATAAAAAAGAACTGAAATGGGTGAGTGAAAGAAGAAGAAGAGAAGTCCAGTAACTATTGTTACTCTTTCCAGTATTGATAGGAAAGGGGGGCTTCTTTCCTAACCTTTTGTTTGAATTTGTGTTGAACGTCAACATCTTGATTATGTCATTATTTTCTCTTTGAGTTACATGGGCTTCCCTTTTTAGTTGTTGCTGTTGTTGAAAACCTTCAAGTGATGTCATTTCTGTTATTGGCCACAGTTCCTTGTTTGTGATTCTGTAGTACCAGTCTACATGGTTTGAAAAAGGATAGTCTTCACTGAGATCTACATGTTCAATTCGCTCAAAGTCATTTTTAAGCATTGATCTGAGACAGCGATTGCCTACAATTGACAGTTTAGATATTTCCGAACGAATTTTGTACCATGCATTACATCCATATTAAAGTCTCGACTTGACGAGGCTATTTAAAAATAGGACACAGGTTTTTAGGCTATTTTTTTGGTTTTGTAGAGATTTACAATGTTAGGTAAAATTACCCCATCCAACGCAGCCTATTTAAAAATAGGACACAGGTTTTTTAGGCTAGTTTCAATTTACAATGTTAGGTAAAATTACCCCAGCGCAGCCTATTCTAGTTTCAATTTACAATGTTAGGTAAAATTACCCCTGCGCAGCCTATTCTAGTTTTAATTTACAATGTCAGGTAAAATTACCCCTAACGCAGCCGATTCTAGTTTCAATTTACAATGTTAGGTAAAATTACCCCAGCGCAGCCGATTCTAGTTTCAATTTACAATGTTAGGTAAAATTACCCCAGCGCAGCCTATTCTAGTTTCAATTTACAATGTTAGGTAAAATTACCCCTAACGCAGCCTATTCTAGGTTCAATGTTCATATATTCATTGCTAAATTTGTTATAATTGATCAATACATCGATCTATTTTTAAGGTGTTTGGTATTTACTAAATAAAAACTGTGAGTTTTTATGATGGATTCAGAGTAGGTTTTATTCTAATTCCAGATCATAGTTTATCTTGAGTCGGCCTTCTTGAAACATTTTGTAGAGAATATTTATTTTTTTCTTCAAGATTATTTTATCTCAACTATGAATACTTATGTCATCAGCATACTCGCCCCGCATCATCATATCTAATGGAGCTACACCTTTAAGGTTATGCGTTAAGCGATGTTCAGTAATATTTCGACAGTATGTTCGTCTTCAATTTATGTTTAAAAATTGAATACAAGTATAAAAATATTTTAAAAATCTACAAAAAATTACAAATTTTAGTAAAAATGTCTTGTGAAAAACGGCCGTAGTTGTAATCATCGCGTAAAAACGAATGACACGAGGTCAATGACATTGTTGCGTCAGACATCATACCTGCGGACATTAAATATTTTATTTCATTTTCCATTGTGTAACACACATAAATCAAGTTTGATACATCGGGTAGCGTATATCAAATGGGAATCAGTACAATGACCACCTTCTGAAGAAATCATGATGTTTCTCTTTGAATTTGAAATAGAATTGACTTCACTCATGCTGTTGCAAAATGAACAGTTTTTTCCCCTTCTATGACTCTTTTCTGTAGTACAGTGATCAGAAACTCCATTGGAGTTTTACATGTGATTGTTTGTATTCTTTAAAATTGGTCTAATGTATTTGTTTCGTTTGAAAGAAACGATAGGCTAGTTGGAGAAATCTCCTTAAAACGCAGATATTTTTGCAAAATATGTTCATAGCTGTTATGTAGAACTTTAGAAATACTGCACAACATCTATGAACAAACGACGTTTTGGTAAATTTGTTTATATTTTTACACTTGTATGCAATTTTTAAACATAACTTGAAGAGGACAGACATACAGTCGAAATATTATTTAACACTGTTAAACACTGTATCTTTTCATTTCTTTTTCTTTTCTTAAATTGAGTTCTTCTCTAAGTGTTGGTAATAATACTACTACTAATAATAATATAGACAGTGATTAAAAACTACAAGCAAACGGTTCCTTCTCGTTTATACGGCTATGCAATCAAATAAAATATACCTTTTAATGAATATGACAAAAAAGTAAATAATAATAAGAAGAATAAATAGGAAAATGTAACGGAAATGTCTTTCGAGGAAATGCCAACAATTCCAGAAGTAAGTAAGAAACGTCAAAACTATCAACCTCACTAGCCAAGCAATTAGAAAAATAAGGGACGAAATGGAACCTGACAGAAATGGATCATCTTATATATGCGGCATCGGAAACGATTGCAGAAACAATAGGTGAAAAAATAAAAACACAACGTAAATGAAAAAGAAAAATGCCAGCCTGAAAAGAAAAATAGTTACCAAAATAGTTCAACTACAAGGACAATTATCAATTCTAAGTGAAGTAGACAAGGGCTCCAAAATGACAAAAAAAAAAAAAAAAAAACGAGACAACTGCAACGAAGACTTAACATAAAAAATAAGACTGACGTAACAAAAGCTAAAGAGAAGCTGAAACAACAAATTCATACAAAGGCACAGCGAGTCAGGTGTCATGAAAAAGAAACAGATTCTTATGGAAAAACAAGATCTTCAAGGAAGATGCCAAGAAACTATTTGGAAAAACAAAATAGTGATAAATGACCCACCTAATATCCAGCAAGTCGAGGAATTCTGGTGTAAGATTTAGGAAAACTACAAATTGCACAATAAAAGAGTTACATGGATCAAGCAACAACAACACAAACACACACACACACACACACACACACACACACACACACATGTAGAGTGCCAAAAATTTACGGATATCAATATTATTGAAAGAACCGCTGTCATCTGCAAAACACAAAACTGAAAGCTCCAAGAATAGACCGAATAGTCAAATTTTGGATAAAGAAAACCTATGTAGCACCCACCAAGATCTAACACGGGCATACAATGATGTAATGATAAACCTAGAAAAATACCTCAAATGGCACACGTGGGGAGTAACACACTTACTCCCCAAAACAGAAGAGACGCAGAACCCGAAGAACTATAGGCCCATCACCTGCCTACTAGCAATGTACAAGATCCTCACATATATCATAACCGAGAGGACATACAACTTCCTCGAGAAAAACAATTTACTCCCAGCAGAACAGAATGGATGTAAAAGTGGAAGTAACGAATGCAAGGGTCAAGTAATTATCAATATTGGAATGGCTGAAAACAAGGAAAAGAAACTTATCGATAGCATGGATCGATTACAGAAAGGCGTTCGATTGTGTATCACATTCATGGATAGAGAAGAGCCTAAAAATATGCAGAATATGCCCCACGACGGTCAAATTCATAACGGAGACCATGTATAACTGGAAGACTACACTGAATTTAAACCATACAAACGGGTCATTAACATCGAGAGCAATTAACATAAAAAGGCGGGATCTTCATTGTCACCACTACTCTTCTGCTTTGCATTAGCGCCACTCAACTGTCTACTGAACAACAATAGGTACGGATACAGGTCACAAAATGGCAAACTGAATCATCTATTATAATCTTTAAAAGTTTGTCAAGAATGACAACCAACAGAAAAACCAACTCACCATTGTCAAAACTTTCAGCGAAGACATTAGGATAGAGTTTGGAATCGACAAATGTGCCAAAGCCACATTCAAAAGCGGTAAACTAACGAAAACTTCAGATTTAGACCTTGATATCAACAACAAGATTAAAGAACAAAACCAAGATGGTGCATACAAATACTTAGGAATTAATGAAGGACACGGAATACAAAAGAAGAAAAAGATCCGATTATAGGAGAGGGCATTTGATACTAGAAAGCGAACAATGGGGCCAATAAAATGGAGGCTAACAACAACTTAGCTATAGCCTCAGTAACAAACAGCTTCAACATTATTTAATGGAAATTGAATTACATTAAAAGATTGGACGCCAAGACCTGAAAAATGCTTACCCAAATGAGGATGCACCACCCAAAATCAAATGTTGATAGGCTGCTGTACGTACCAAGAGCTTTAGGAGGGCAAGGTCTAATCCAACTTAAACTAACTCTAAAAACTACAACAATCGGATTGAAAGTATACTTCACATAAACCAATGACCTTCTCATATAAACAGTTTAAACACCAAATTCTCTCCATCAACAAAGAAGCTGCACTCTTGAAGAAACAGCTTAATATGCCTAAAACCTTACCAATAAAAAACGAAGCGAATACCATCTACGCCAAACGAGTAAAACAGAAAGCAAAACAACTTGGTCAAATTAAATTACAAAAAAAAAAAACAAACAAAAAAACAAACTGTGAGGACAAGGCATTGCATGGCAAATACTTAAAAAGAACGAAAGAAGCAGATGTGAACCAACAGAAAACACACAAATGGCTGAGGAGCACCTGGTTGAAAGCTGAGACAGAAGACCTAATTATTGCAGCTCGGAACCAAAGCCTCGCATCCAGATCCCATCACCGTCACATAATTAAGGATGAAAACTAACCCGAAATGCAGGATCTGCGGAAACTGTCGACCATATTATCTCAGGATGTCCGAAACTAGCAAAAAATGAATATGCCCGCAACCATAACAAGGTAGCGGCAGATGGGCACTAGAAGATATGCAAGAAGCACAAAATCGAAACCAATGAGAGATGATATGAGCAACAACCAGACACAGTTAACTAAAATAATGATGTAACTATCCTCTGGGATATGCCAAGTTACCCAGAAGATCGCCCTACTAGGAACATCCCATACACTAGAAAAGTGTTATCAATTAAATGACAATTCTCCTATAGGGCGTAAGGACCATAGTTTGGACCCGGTTCTACAAGATACAAAGCAGAACATACAATAATAATAATAATAATAATAATAATCTGGAAGTTCATGTCTCAAAGAGATACAAAAATTGTTCTGACAAGTACAGCCCACACTTTACAAAGGGCTTTATCTATGTAATTTTTTTTTTTTTTTTGGCAGTGGAAAGTGTCATGATGCCATTTCTAACCTTAGGTCCCTGGGCGGGACCCGGAAAGAAATGTGTAAACGCCAGAAATCAAAGAAAATAAAAATAATAATAATGCAAGGCGCATTCAATTTTCTTTGCAAAGAGAATCGGCAGCAACATCAGCCACAACAAGTTGTACCGAATGAAGAGGATACCATCCTCTGAAATGTCGTTTTTCAGACAGAAAAAATCACATTGAAAACATGTCTTCTAATAGATGTTACTACCCTAGCCGACAAAATATATCCTTGAAAATGTTTGAGAAATTAACCGAAAACAAGGACCAAGAAAGTATAATGTGCCATTTCAAGGCAACAATTCGTATATCTGTTGTTATTGGGGTTTATGGGAATTATATTAAAGAATGGACTCGGCTCCATGAGTGGGCAAAGTAGCAAAGTAAAATAAACACTCTGAAAATATTTTATATTAAAACATATCACTTAATTCAGCCCAAAATACCTGATAAAATTATTGTAGTAAAAAATACTTGTCATTATTTCAACAGACAGCTGAGTAAAATTCAAAAGTGTGGAAAATAACAGTGACGGTAGTACCCATCATTATTGGAGCCCTGCAATAATTTTGAATAGCGTCAAAACTGCTTTAAGAATTGGAAATCGAAACCAAAATCTGAAGTCCAAAAAATTAAGACAATCCAGACATTCTTTTTTATGTACTACAGTATAACCCGGATATAAGAGACCCGGATATAAGAGAAACCCGGATATAAGAGAGATTTTCTCTGGTCCCAAATTAGAGCCTGTGTTAATGTATATAAAATAGACCAAACCCGGATATAAGAGAAACCCAGATATAAGAGACTTCTTCTCTGGTCCCGACAACTCTCTTACATCCGGGTTACACTGTATATCCCTTCAAGATATGGTTCGCAACAACTTCATCTCCTTAGGGGCTCTTAGCAATTTTTGTCTCTTTGCTATCTTTGTAGTTCCTGTTCTAATTTGCTTTCCATATATCCTGTGAATGTCACATTCCCCAACCCCTCCTTACTAATATATTCCAGAAATTTCAATTGTCTCTTTATGACACTAAGTACAAGTGTTCTTTTTTGTTTCTGTCGTCCCTAAAACTTCCTCGTCGTTCACATGCTCCGTCCATGGTATTCCATACGGCAGCATTACTAAAATCAACAAGAATATTAAAGAAACTGGCTGTCACTTGATCCCCTGTCTGGGACTCCATTTGGCTACTGATATGAAAACTCAATAAATAATGATGATATTCAAGAGAAATGAAAAGGAAAAAGACTATTAGAGTAACAAGTCGACGAAAAATATTAAAAGCGAAAAAATGAAATCATCATAAAATATGCATTTGTTTGTTTTACATTTTCCTTGCATCAGGAAAAAAAATCGACCCAGAATAGAATTTGTAACAGTTATTTGCATACACTGTTAGTCACTTCACTATCAATATATGAGTGAATGTTTTTACTACCCTGGATATGTGTGAAGAAACATCGGCGCTTGTAATCGTCGTCGCCATATCTTCAATTTCAGTATTTTATGAGGAAATGCTTAATTTCACTGGGTCTTTGTCTTTCTATGCGTATTGGCAGAAGTTGGCTGGCCATAATTTTCCGCTTCAAATTTGCAGTTCAACTAAAAAAAATTCAATACGGGCGATGTTGATTGCGCATGCTCATAAATACTCAGCGTTGACTGGTATACAGTATCAGATATTTATTACTTGTTAATAAGAACAATAAGATTAATTGTGCTTTCTTCCATTAGATTCCAGATAATAATAATAATAATAATAATAATAATAATAATAATAATAATAATAATAATAAATACAATTATAAAACGAGATGAATAAACAATCCGAAAATTAGGTTAATTCCACAGACTGGAATTCTAAAGCACCATATCACGATTTTATCAATTCATCAGACTAATAAATTCGTCGTTTTTTTCTTTATACACACAAACACACACACAAATATATATATATATATATATATATATATATATATATAAAGAAAAAAATATTATATTAGTTACCACCAAATGAAAACAAAATATCCCTACTGTTTTAAAATATTTGCCAAAAATCAGTGAATTATCCGATTCAAAGGAAATCGCCAGTATTTATTCATTAAGGAATGAATTGTAAACTGAATAGGTTGTGATATTACAAAAATTTGTGGAAATGTGTTTTTTTTTTTTGGAAGCTGTGTCACACACCCACTTTTTGATATCTCGTGTATACTTTTCAATTTAGGGAGTGTTCGTCAAATATTTTTAAAGTTATATAAAGAAAAATTCCTAAAGAAAGATTCCTAAATTATAATAAAAAATTTTGCAATATCAAGTGTGAACATAGGGAAAATTCGTCCCGAATTTTATCAAAAACAGTTCAATAAAACCCCCAAAATATTTTTTCTGACACTACGTGCTTGCATAATTTAATAAAACACGTTAATATTAATTTTTTTTTAAATTATTTCAGTTGCATTTTTCAGTGTGATTTTGAAATTCATCCCGTTGCTGTTCGTATGAAGAATTTTATTTTATTAAAAAGAAACATGTTTGAAGAATCGAAAAAAAAAATGTGAATTTTAATTCCATCTTCTAGTGTGAACCATTTTTAAAAGAACTTTTTCAAAAATTTTAGCCACTGTTATATCATTCTTGGTATGGATGTTCAAATAGGAAATAATTCTGAATTGCTGCCTTTGACTACTTTTCCATATTGGAAGAGTAATATAATACAATAACTCTTAAATTAAAGATAATTAAAAAACACATTGGTGCAATTAGATATTTTTTGGCATCAAAGAGATGGGAAAATAAAAAATAAAACTAAAAACAATGTATTAAAGTTAAAATTTTAATTTAACTAAAAAGAAAATTCTTCTAATGTAGTGTAAAAAAATAAAATTATGAATTCTACTAAGTTTCATAAAATCGTATAAAACATTATATTCTTAAACTATTCTTTATATAAGGATTAAAGATTATTTATTCTTAAACTATTCTTTATATAAGGATTAAAGATTATTTATTCTTAAACTATTCTTTATATAAGGATTAAAGATTATTTATTCTTAAACTATTCTTTATATAAGGATTAAAGATTATTTATTCTTAAACTATTCTTTATATAAGGATTAAAGATTATTTATTCTTTTAAACTATTCTTTATATAAAAGGATTAAAGATTATTTATTCTTAAACTATTCTTTATATAAGGATTAAAGATTATTTATTCTTAAACTATTTCTTTATATAAAACTATTCTTTATATAAGGATTAAAGATTATTTATTCTTAAACTATTCTTTATATAAGGATTAAAGATTATTTATTCTTAAACATAAATCCCAATATTGAGATTATTGCACTGCTGGAGTTTTGTATTTCTTTAATTTGTATTTTTTGGCGATCTTGTTGGTTAAGGATGGGATTATACATATTTTATTTTTGACTTTTGACCTTGGAGGCTACCTACATAAAAAAACGTTATTTTAATTAACTTTTAATTAAAAAGTAAACATTACTTTTTCAAGATTCAGTTAATTAATCCTTAAATTTACTAAACGACATCGAGATATATTTCGAGGATATTGGATTTTTAAGAGATTTTATATTTTTTAGTTTGATTTTTTGTCTATAATGACGTCTCGATGATGAATGGTGGATTGAAAACCAGAGCATGCGGGCCATGATTCAGGCCAATCTCCAAGGCGGAGAGTGGGGCAGTGGATTTTTACTTCACCGGCCGGAAAATTATTCGCCTTTTATGTGAGAAAAATGGATTTCTAGCAACAGGACGATACTCTTCTACACTGAACTTTATGTCACAAACCCCCCACCCACCCACCCACTTAGTAGTACCCTGGGGATCATCTTGATCGTTATTGGTTACGAGAGAAATATAAGAAAATAATGAAGCCTACAAATAATGAGATATTTATAATTTATTGTAAATCAGTTCAATTCTCCGTTTGTGTTTTTGGTGCCAGAAGGTTCTTCTCGCCAGAGTCCATCCTTCAATTCTACAAATCAACCATTCGTCCTTGCATGGAATACTGATGCCATATATGGTCTGGCACTCCCGCTGTTCATCTAGAGGTCCGAGACAGAATCCAAAGACAGATATGGAACGTAGTTGGTCCTGATCTGGCATCCTGTCTGCAGTCGCTATCTCACAGACGTGCTTTGGCTTTTCTCTGTTTTTTTTTTTACAATTACTTTCATGGCAACTGCTCCAACGAGTTACTTTCACTGGTTCCCAAACTGCATGAATTTAAGTGTACTACAAGGTTGGCACCTCGTTCTCACCCTTTCGCTGTCAAAAAGACTAAATGTAACCATCTCTTCTACTCCAACAGTTTATTTCGCACCTCCCGACAGTGGAACTCCCTTCGTATCGCTTGCTTCCCTGATAGCTATAATCTTCAAATATTCAAATGCAATGTTATTCGACATCTTCTGATGTCTTGACTTTGATCCCTGTCCTCTTTATCCTTTTCCCCAAACACTCCTTTTCACTCTTCCTCTCACGCTCCGTAACCCCTTGCGTGCTAGTGGCACTCATGTCTTGCTTGGGGCGAATTGGTTAAAAAAAAATCTTATATGTTTTTATAGACATCCAAAGATGAAAACGTTTATATCGGAATTTTTTTTCCGTACGTATAAAAATCTTTGGATTCAGCATTGCAAGAAATGTGAACTCTCCCATTGTTTAAGATTTTAAATATTTACTCAATGTGAACAATAACTTCATCGAAAATGCTATTAAACAAAGTTTTAAAACAGCTTCTGGTGGTTCAGCGACACCATCCAGAAGCCGACAGCAAAATTCAAACTTGTTCTTGATATCAAGTTTTTCATGGTTTCATCCTCACAAATATTCATCGAAATACCAAACGAATTTATTTGAAGAATTGAAAGGAAACTCTGAGCCACTCAATATATACTCAAAAAACACTAATAAAAAATTTAAACTGAAAATCTAGAATTGCAACGAATCCCTGTGTCTGTGCTAATTCTGAAATACTCCAATCCTCTAGATTGATGGTTGAAAGTAGTACAGAAAACAATAATGTTATCGAAGAAAATGGATATTTGTTGATAATTCCAACGTGTCTCAGGTAACCTTGGAAATCGCCTCCCAACGATTTCATCCAGTTGTGCGGTAGACTTTTAGAAAATAAATTGAAATTGCGTTTAAAGTTTGGAAAAAAAAATCGACATTCGCGACTACTTTCAGAGAGTACGAAATTAAGAGATATAACTAAGAGATTTGTGCATAACAATGTACAAATATGTCATTTGCCCCAAAAATCTCATTGTTGTTTAAAATCTGTTCAAATACCCAACCATCACACTCGTTTGTGCCCTGAATCTTTGGTTGAATTCATTAACAAATTTTAAAATTTCTTCTGTCAATGTTGCCGACATATCCCAAAAAGTTTTCTTGAATATTTTTCTTCTCATCAACAAAACGCGTGACAAGATTTCGTTCAAGGATCTGTAGTTTCATCAAGCGAAAAAAATCAATCATTGCCCTAATTTCACCTTCACTTTTGAATATCACTTGAAAGTTCAGAGAATATGCAGTTGTCATTTTTTTCACGAAATCTAAATGCGACAATCATCTTATTCCGCTACTGCTTCATATGTTAGCCAAAAAATTACCTCCATTGTTTGATTTTTCTGTTTCATCTTGTTCTCGAAGTCGTAATTCATAACAGGCTAAAATTTCAATACAATGAATTAACCTTTTCAATATATCAAGTTTTTTTCTTGACTGAGCTATTATGTAACTGAATCAAAGCTTCTTTCCAGTGATCGATCGTTTATCAATTTGTTGTTTGACAATGGTTTTCAGAGCAGTTATCGAATTCAGATGGTTCTGAGAGTTTTTTTTTTTTTGTCTTGGAAAAGCTATAATCAAATTGTTCAAATCGCAGTAGCCGGTAGTTGTCCATGTGTTCGTATATTGACAAAATAACATACATGGGAAAATGAACAATTTGTTCAGAATGGGCCAGCCTGTCTTCAACTCACACTGTACATAATAGTTGGAATCAAAATAATGAAGACATTCATTGCTGCTCACTTTGGTTTGGATTTTTCAGTTTAAGTTTTGGCTTCTCTTCCGACAATGATAATAATCTCTTCTAAGTTTCTTGTTGCGAAAGACCGAGAAAATAGAGAGCTAACTGGGCTAATTGACTTTTTACCATCCTGTGTATGAACGAAAACGTGAAAAATGTCACTGGTTTATAGCATTTATAGTAGATACTTAAAATAGATACCTAGGATTAAAAAGACATTTTTAAAAATGAAAAGAATTTTTAAGCTTTTCTTTTAGTTTTAATTCCAAACTAATAGATTAAATTTAATATTTACAACAAGCCAAATAATTTGCTGTAGTTCAAACTGAATTTAAATTGATCATAAGTATTATTTTTTATTATAAGTAAAATTGATAAATCTGTCAACACAACAAAATTCTCTTTATAAAAAAATATTTCAGAAAAGCATAATTTAACACGGGGATGGGTTAAATATTTTTAGAAACAATTTCTAAAAAAAACATTTAAAAAACAATTTCATTCATTAGTAAATAAATTCTGAAAGTTTAATTAAAATTCGATAATTATCTGATTTTTGCAACAATTTCCAACTCAATACGTTTTACCGCAAAAAGACTCTAAAATTCCCTCTAATAATTTATGTTAACCGGCTGATGCAAGAAAAAGAAAATTTTTAACCAAAATTTCAAAGGTTCCAAAAAGGATTATTTTTTTTTTTTTACATGGAGGTACCTAATTTTAAATGTCCCGGAAAGATATATTTGTTCGAAGTAGTAAAGTGGTTGTTGACTACTGTAACCTGGCAGGACAATCTAGCAGGTAACCGTAATGGACTGGTCCTCATCGTAGTGGTAAGCAATAGGCATAGGCAATAGGCGAAGACAATAGGCGTAGTCCATGTACCTCCACATCAGTCTGTATTTATGGAAGAGACAGAGGGAGGCCACGGTACGTCTCTGAGGAAGAAACAGTAGACGAGATGGCAGATCAGGACCTATCGCATTGCATATTCGTCTCTGGATTTTGTCGAAGACCTTGTGACGTACACTGGGAGCACCAGACTATATATGACAGCAAAGTAAGGCATACATGCAGTGCATACATTGCATACATAGACCCTTCACTCCTGATATATATATATATATATATATATATATATATATATATATATATATATATATATATATATAGTAACTAAATAGAATAGCGACGCTTAAGTTTTAAAATTTATATATATATATATATGTGTGTGTGTGTGTGTGTGTGTGTGTGTGTTGTGCAAATGAAATAATTATCTGAAGTCCAAAATAGAATAAATGTCAAACGCGATAAAAATCTTTATTAACAAATCAAACAATAAGGAAAATATGACAGAGTGGCAGTGAATCATTTGCATAAAAACTTGGTACATTTCGATCATGTTTAAACGCATATGCCTATTTTTCAAGCCATGACTTGACCATCGTGATGAATCGATACCATTGATCCTGAGACTCTGCGAAAAGTGATGAGAGATAACTTCCGTTACTAAAGACCAACCAGACGACCTGAAATTTATGCCTGTCTCCATAGATATCGCATAGAGCCACCACTTGTTAAACTGAAAACTTTCAAGAAACTTGCCATCTTCAACGGTCCATGGTTGGGCAATTAGTGCTACAACCAAGGCATATCTTTCCATTTCTTGTGTCAGACTCGAATCTATGATGGCAATGTTCTCGATGCGTTTGAAAGCGAAATGAGAATGTTATAATTTGGTCCAGGCTATGTAACATTACGTTTGGATGCGTTCCATTTTTGATCGCGAAAGACATGTTCTCGAATACATGGTGCATCCTGTATACACATTGTGTGTCAATGAATGCAGAGTTCTAAATGTAATTTTGTCAGTGTACAACGTGCACAATACACAATGATATAGTAAAGATTAATCTTTGCCCTAAGGGAAATTTTTGGCAAAGATTTCTCACAAAGAAAAACAAATTAGATTGTGTGTGTTATATATTTATACCAATATTCACACGCAAACACACACATACACACCTACACATACACACACATACACACACATATATGTGTGTGTGATGACACAGTTGCGTACATACCATATATAACTATAAACATACATCGCTATATGTACGTTTAAGCATGAATATATGTGTGTGTGTGTGTGTGTGTGTGCGTCTGCGTGTGTGTGAGTACAGAGATATAAATACACATACTGTCATCTATATTAGATACGTATATTGATATATATATTAATATATTGATATATATATATATATTGATATATATATAAAAATAGATTGATATAAATAGACTGATACACACACAGACACACACACACATATATATATATATATATATATATATATATATATATATATATATATACACCTCGTTTTAAAATACTTATTTAACTATAATTTTATGAAAGGAAAGGGTTTAGCATGTGATTTTATTTAAAATTCGATATGGGAACCGGATTTCGTAATTATATAAGGGGCGGATACAGTTATATATATATATATATATATATATATATATATATATATATGGGTTTATTAAGTGCTGATTGCAGATTCTCCTCCTTTTTTCTTCAAATTAGAGAGACAGACAAAAAACGAACAAATATTGTCAGTTTCACATACTGATATAATTAAATTAAGATAGATAGATAGATAGATAGATAGATAGATAGATAGATAGATAGATAGATAGAAAAAGGAGACAATACTGATATGAGTAGACGAACAGATATATCATAGTGTTTTTTATGCCTGCCAATCTACTAGTTATTTTAGTTAAATTTTTCCCTGAATCTACTCTTCTAGATCTTTTTGTCATAATGCAGGTGTATCCGAACCCTTTATCCATGGACCTTCTCTGTTCTTTATTTTCATCAACTCTCAACTTGATATATATGCTTATGACACAACTATTTACTCCTGTTTCGATATTAAGTCTGATCAGTTTGATAGTCAAATTGGCAGCTGATCTCAAAAATGACCCACAATCTGTTTCTCACTGGAGTAAGGAATGGCTTGTTAAAACAAAACAAAACAAAAAACATTTTTTTTCTCTATTAGTCACCTGAAAGATCCCATCTTGCCACTAAACAACATGGCTGATACAAACATCCATGAGAGCGACTCGTTGCGCCCTCTCGTGCTAACATTTGCCGTTGACATGAGGTAGAAAGTCTATATTGAATCCATTTCTAGGTTTACTGCTAAGAATGTTGGTTTACTGTTAGGATAATTGTTCGGATTAACTCTTTGCTATGGTACCTAGACTTTATTTCGGGGATGAGAAGTCATCATCATTTACATTATTTATAGCCCAACTAATGGTTTTAGTATCATAGAGAATTTTTCTTTCCAGAATCTATCTTAGATATTCATAAAACTACCATTTTGAATATTTCTGTTCCGACTGTATATTTAGAGATTCTTGATTAATTATTGGTCCTGACCTGACGACTCGGCTTCAGTCACTTTCCAACAGCTGTATGGTTGCCTTCCTCTGCCTTTTCTATAAATACTTTCATGATAATTGTTCGGATTAACTCTTTGCTATGATACCTATACTTTATGAAATTAAACGCAGTACTAGATTGGCAGGAAGGTCTCATCAATTCACAGTTCAATTGGCTATATGTAACTGTAAGTTATATACTAATATTATCTTTACTCGCATTTCACGCCTGTGGAACTCCCTTCATTCTAGCCAACTTTGATCGATCTTTAAAAATTTAAATGCTATGTCGATCGTTATCTTCTGCCTTCTTGATTACTGTCATTTGAGCTTTACAAGTATATAAAACCAAGCAAACAACAGCTAGGTAAATGCGAAGGAGTTAGAGTAACATAAATTGTACCTCTATCAAAGGCAAGAGTTAGTGTTTGATGGGATTGAATGGACGTGCTCAACTTTGAGTGGTTACCGACAACTTAAAGTGGAGACGTGTATTTTCAGCAGTTATAACTTTTAATTACTATTTTGTGGGGAGAGAAGCACATTTGTATCAATCGCAAAAGTGTGGCTTTTCACAATGATATTCCCTGGCGTCATACAGCAAAGAACATATCTGAAAAGATTTTTTAAATTCTTTATCCCCCCAGATTTGAACTTATCTGAATAACGTCTCTCCTGGGACCAGAATTTATTTGATAAACAAGTTCTTAAAACACAATTAAAGGAATTTAGGGATTATGACCGATCCTACATCATTTCATGTGTGTGTGTTACGTATACATATATATCTAAGTGAGGGAAACAAATTGTCACTTGCCATTTCAAGCCGAGCACTTCACCATGTCCCATACCAGATAGAAACTATTGTTGTGTTTGCTTCCATTTTTATTGAAGGGCAAACATTGCTGATGAACCGGAAGTTATCCGGGAGTGGACTATATATTGCTAAGAAGAGTCACAATGTGTGGTTGGAGTGATGGAGAAAATTGTAGCTAACGGAAGGTACACGATCCGATACCCGATCGGTATCGGCTGGGTCACCGCGGAGAGAAGATATTATGTTGAAAAACCCGAAACCCCTAATGAACTTTGGCTAGAAACACCACTGATGATTTTTATCAAAGCGTCCAGTAGATGTATTTTACAAAATGTAAAATATAAACGTGGCTTTTCTGTTTGCATTTCGGGGATGAGAAGTCATCATTTACATTATTTATAGCCCGGCTAATGTCCTTGCCTTTGGTTTTAGTATCATAAAGTTTCAATCGTTGCGTTCTTTTCTTCAAGTGTATCTCGATCTTGGTAACCTTCAGAGAAATAAACCCTTTATTTAATCTACGGAAGCAATTTTTCTCTTTCCATGTCCCTTGGTTAACCTCGGCCGAATAGTAAAGACTCGGACTCTATGGCAACTAATGAAAAGTGAGCAGAACCAAAACAGAACAAGACAGGACATCCCTAGACATGGACAGTAGATAAAATAAATAGGTCTGTTTGAAATTCCATGAAGGTTCCCAGAATCACCTGACACCTGAAAAAGACTGGAAGGCATAATAGTCGAAACATTGTGATAATAGCAATTTGGGACATTATTCCTGCTGTAAATTAACATGACTTTTTTTAATATTTTTCTGATCCTAAATTCGAACTAATAGGATGATAAATGCTTTGGAAGGGAGAGAGGCGGGGAGAAAGAGAGGCGGGAAGAAAGAGAGGTGGGGAGAAAGAGAGGCAGGAAGAAAGAGAGGCGGGGAGAAAGGGAGGCGGGAAGAAAGAGAGGGGGGGAGAAAGAGAGGGGGGAAAGAAGGCAGGAAGAAAGAGAGGGAAAGAAAGAGAGGCGGGGAGAAAGAGAGGCGGGAAGAAAGAGAGGCGGGGAGAAAGAGAGGCGGGAAGAGAGAGGGAGAAAGAGGGAAGAAAAGAGAGGCAGGAAGAAAGAGAGGCGGGAGAAAGAGAGGCGGGGAGAAAGAGAGGCGGGGAGAAAGAGAGGTGGGAAGAAAGAGAGGCGGGAGAAAGAGAGGCGGGGAGAAAGAGAGGCGGGGAGAAAGAGAGGCGGAAAGAGAGGCAGGGAGAAAGAGAGGCGGGAGAAAGAGAGGCGGGAAGAAAGAGAGGCGGGAAGAAAGAGAGGCGGGTAGAAAGAGAGGCGGGGAGAAAGAGAGGCGGGAAGAAAGAGAGGCGGGGAGAAAGAGAGGCGGGAAGAAAGAGAGGCGGGGAGAAAGAGAGGCGGGGAGAAAGAGTAATGGTAATGTGGAGTTGTCAGTCTCACACTCAAATGGTTTTGAATTCAGCTATCCTTTTCTGAGGCTAGAGAGAATTGTCTACCGGGGAAAAATGAAAAAAGACTTTTCAATTTCTTCTTTGTTTCTAAATTTGGTGAATATGAATGTTGTGGAAAAATCTCCCACTTTATTTTTTTCTTAGGTTTGTTTTGTACATTTTGACCTTGACATATCATGCTGGAGAGTAACACCTTTTCTATTTGCCAGAACACTTTCAGTGTAATGTTTTGTTTGCCCAATCAAGTTGCTGGCAATAAACATCTGCAGTGATGATCCCGCCGTGATCCAATGGATCACACTTCTCCATATACCGCCAGAAACAAAGCAAGGACTTTTGAGGATGGAGTTGTCATTGACTTCTCATTTTGTGATAATAATTGTCTATTTTACTTCCTGTTGACATGCAAAACACATTTTTCATCACCTTGTAACAATAAAAGAATACTACAGATAGTTGAACACTGTGTTTGATTTTCAAGTGAAAGTTCATGAGGGATACAGCTTCCCTCCTTGCAAGTTTACTCAAACTCTGAAATAAATGATAGAAGATGTCGGATAGAAGAAATGCTAAACTAATTCCAAATGCAGTTTCATATCATTCACCATTTGTTCTACCTTGTTCGATTGACTCATAATTCATCGCATTTAAATACTTAACTATTTTCGAACACCCAGATAGAAAGCATTCTTAATTAATTAGAGGGTTTACGGCCATACCCCGTTGAAACAGCGGTTCTCGTACGATCAACGAAGTTAAATAAAATCAGTAAATCCTGGTCAGTATCTAGATGGGTGACCTCTTGGGAATATCAGGTGCTGTAAGCTTGGATGTGTGGGTGATGTAATAGATAATGTCTCGGAATTGAAAATCGGAGAGCCGAGTTCCAATTCCAATCGGGTTCGTTATATTCACTTACGCGCAAGCACCTGCTTACGGCAGCTATTATTCCCAAGTCGATACCCATCTAGGTACTGACCAGGATCGACGTTGCTTAACTTCGGTGATCGTAAGGGAGCCGTTGTTTCAATGTAATATGGCCGTAAGCCTGTCTTACGGAAGATATGAGCTGAAGCTACGCGACTCTTTTGTGAATGATCAACTGGTTCCTCATGTCTGTGGTCGGTACGTAATTTCTGTGTATATACGAGATAAAAACATCTATTTTATTCGTCTTTGTTTATTCATTTTCCCTGCAGATTAATTTTTCGCAAGTCTGTTTTCAGAGATTCTTTCAAATCGAATCAACCCAGCCGATATTGAACTGGCAGAAATAATTGAATGTGTGAGGATAACTTTGAATTAAATTCATATGAAGTCAGCAAGAGACATTCAAGTTAGAGAGTAAGTATTACTGGAGTTTGGTAAAGGGTATGTTCTTTAGAGCCATACACAATATTTCAGACACACCGTGCTCGCGCGAACGCGTGTGCGTGTCTTCGTGTGTAAAATATAAACCGATATAGATTCTATCATTCTAACTAATACATGTTACATGGCTCGCCACAAATTTCTATCTTTTGAGGCTCTAAGTATCTTAAGACAATTTTTTTAAAAATCAGTTCACCCCCAAGTAAGGCAATAAAGCCACTAAGACGCAGGAGGCTACTGAGTGTTAGAGAATATAAGAAAAAAAACACTATTAAGGATAGAGAACAACTAAGGAAATTAAATTAAGAAGACATAACGATGGGCATTGAATTTAAATGCTTGAAGGTAAAAGTTGATTGGGAAGCAAGAAGGCAGAAGAGTGTTTTACAAGCGAGAAGTGATATTTAGCTCCCCCCCCCACGAGGGTTACATGTGGCACAAGGCCGGGTTTAACGTGGGATCTCCGAACCCGTAGACTCGGCCAAAAATATTCCCTCTTTGAACCCGTATAAACGAGTTCAGAGGCAGTCAATCACCCCGAACGAGACTCTGCCCTTCAGCGGAGCCTTGTCCGGGTTCCTCTCCGCCCGAAGAGAGAGTTAGACTGTTAGCCAAGTTAGTCAAGCGAGAAGTGCCACAGTTAGTACAGAACTTACGGTTACATACAGCCATTTCCCGTGTAAAAATGTGACCCTGCCGCCAGTCTAGTAATAGTACGGCGCTTAAGTCAATGAAGTTTAGGATCAAAGAGGAAAGTTCATCAGACCAATTACAGAAATACATAAGGAAGCTACGTTACGCCGGTGGGAAGTAACTAATGCCAAGATGCCAGGTCAGTACCAATAATATTTCAAATTTTTCTTTGGATTTTATCAAGAATCTCTAAATATATAGCAGGAGCACCAAACCAACAGATATCTGGAAAGTCGTGGATGAATATTAAGAATAAAGTGTGTCAAAGGATAAAGTCCTGGGGGACACCTGCATTAATGCAATAAGATTTAGAAGAGTGGCCATTCAAGATAACTTTCATGACTCTCCACACATTCCTTTCTTTTATTGTCCGTGAAGCTATAATATCTTGACAAAAATAGTGAAGTGATTTTCGATTGTTTTCTCTATCATTTTGAACTCAAAGTAAAAATTATCTTAGACTGGCTACCACTGAAATCTCACAAATGCATTAGTGTGAAAGTGAACACAACAAACTAGGCTGAAGTTTGAACTCAACTCTCTAATTCCACTTTCGCGCCGATAATTGTTACGTTAGTCTCATATATTATGTAATAGACTACTTAATGAAAATGGTAGATGATTGGAGTGTCCTTCGCACAGTTTTTTTGACAGATTAAAATTATAATTCTGTCCATGTACTTAAGTCGTTCACGTTAAAAGCCATGCCAGCTAAAAGAATAGAAAACTGTACCCAGCTCTCTATTATTTGCGAAATTAATCCATTGTAATACATCGTTTACAGACCTTAGGAAATATTTTAAATCTATAGAAATGGGATTCTCATGAACTTGAAGAATCGATCATTTATTCTTCATCGGAGAAAAATATTATTTGGGGGCAAATTTCCATTTGATGATGGAAACTAGATTTATTACGCGGATTCAAAATGAAGACAACCATCACTTGCTCCAATCTAGTTTTCATTATCTAAAATCTAATTATCTGTGTTTGTTGGGATTTAAATGGAATTAATTATGATTTACTAGAATTATAATGACAGCGGGGGCACGTGCTGAAACATTAGCGATGAATTCAACAGTTCTTTTCAGTGGTGCATTGAAACAAAACAAAACAAAACACCATTCAAAAGAATGGTGTTTTTGTTTTGTTTTTGTTTTATTTTGTTTCAACAAAATCGAATGGTCATTTTATTTTGTAACACGACCTTCATATTGATTTTGTTTTGTAACACAGGCCTTCATCATGATTTTATTTTGTAACACAGGCCTTCATCACGATTTTATTTTGTAACATCGGCCTCCAATCTTGTTCTTATTGTAAGACATCGACCTTCGTCTTGTTCTTAAGAGATCGACCTTCGTCTTGATATTTTGCGACATCAGTTTCTGTCTCGATTTTATTTTTTAACATCGGTGGTCGTCTAGATTTTTTTTTTTTTTTTTGAAAGCAGCGGTTATCCAAATTTTAGTTTGTGACATCGGCTTTCGTTTTGATTTGATTTTGTCACATCAGCGTCTGCCTTTATTTTATTTTGTGAGATCAGCCTTTGTCTTGATTTTCTTTTTTTGACTTCGGCTTTCGCCTAGAATTCATTTGGTGAGATCAGGTATCTTCTGGATGCAAATGCAACTTTTAAAATTTTGATGCAGCTGGCATGAAAAGTTCTTCTACAACTCACCATATTAGACACTTTCACTCTTCCACTTTTATTCCTCCGTTCAACAAATTACTTTCTCGCTGGCGGTTTCAACAATTTTAAGATTGCGAACATTTCTTTGAATTCTTGAATCAAAAGCGAAATCATTTTTTATAATCACATGCATTAAAAGTGGAAAGTGTCGTCGAATTGTGGAAAGAGAAGGAAAATACTTCGATGATAATAATAATTCTATGAATTTATCTGAAAGTGTTTGTCGATATATACTAGAAACATGTGTATGAATAGATTACGGTGTTTGAAGCTCTTTAAGAATAAAAAAAGTAACCAAATTGTTTTCCTGATATTTGTTTTTTATTTATTTGTTATCTTTTTATCCCTATATATATGCGTACACAACACAACAAAGAGAATAGACTATTGATAAATAAAGAAATTATTTTTTCAAAGGCATCACCTTCTTTGTCAACACACTTAATTCAGTAGTGAATATTAAGCGAGTAGTTTTGCGTACCAAATATTAGTACCGGCACGATTAAATTATTCCCTTCAATTCCGATCCCTTCCTTCGACATAGAGCTTATTTGTTAGAAACCATTTATTATTTTTCAAATCGCAGCGCAATTATTTTGTTTTAGGCTTAATATAAATTAGATAACATTTTCTGGCGAAACGTTTATTTGAACCGGTATGCTTATTTTATAAGTTGAAAACTTCTCACTGTAAAGACAATTATTAAGGCCAGTTATATTTGATACAAAAAAGGAGATCCAACAACATACAATGAAAATTTCAGATCAAAACTAATAAGTAGGTATCAGGTTTCATTTATGGACACTAGTGCTAATGTGTACAAGCAATATCTATCTATCTATCTTATCTAATCTAATCTATTCTATTCTATTCTATTCTATCTATCTATCTATCTATCTATCTATCTATAACAACACAAAATTGGAAATCGGAAAGCAGAGTTCCAATTCCATTCGGGTTTGCTATATTCACCTCCACGTAGATACCTTTGGGAAAGGTACGAATCCATCACTTCTCCCCCCAACCCAGCTGTGGGTTAATTACTAAAAATTGTATCAGTATATTATTATCATCGTCAAAAAAGTTGCGTGCCTTTTTGAAAAATAATAATAAGATCTTTCTCTTCCGGAAGTGTTTTATCATATATTCAGTAATAATAATAATAATAATAATAATAATAATAATGAAATTAACCCAATGCAGCGTAAATATCCTCACGTGAACAAAGACATGTTTTTAGGAAATAGATTATGTCGGATTTAATCCATTTCTTAAAAAATCTCTTTGCTTACGTTAGGATATTTATGCTGCATTGGGTTAATTTCATTATTATTATTATATGAAACAGAGCAGATAAGTATATTTCAAGAATTGGGAAAGATATGTGTTCAAAAGCACTATTCTGGCTTTGTTTGACTATATATATATATATATATATATATATATATATATATATATATATATATATATAGATAGATAGATGATAGATCTGAAGTCTAAAAATATCGGGACTGTTGCTATTGCAAAGTGAGCTAAAGTACGCAAGTGAAACTGCTCGGCATAAATTGGTCTTGAAGTCTGTCGCGCATGTTATAACGTTCTCGCTCACTTCCATTCTTTATAGTAGTGTTTGGAAGGAAAATGTGTAGAGTGTGTGCGTCTCACCACACCACAGAAGTTCCATCCCAGCTCAGCGGGCATAGGATCTATGTTGTTTGAAGTAAACAAATGGCTCATGGAAGTTTCACTGCTACGTAGCACAAAAAATAAAGTTGCTCAGAAGTGTGTTAAATGCGATGCTGGTGTGTCACATTTTTTAAGAAAATTAGCGAAATGTGAGTGGGGTAAAAAAAAATGTAAAGGGAAAAAAATTACAAATTTAAAATTAAATCCGTTGTATTCGCGTAGTCAGTAAACTGTTACTGGTCCAAAGGAGGTAAAAAATGACTGGAAGTGAAAAATAGAAAAAAAAAAGGTCGTTTTTGTCGATTTGTTATAGTATCGTAAACAGTTTGGGGTGGAGTCTCGCACCTATATCCTCATAAAATAAGGGCGTGGTGAGGGATTGGAATTAGTCAGGTTTTCAATATTTTGAGATATATGGTTTTTATGCCTACATGCAATCATTAACTCACTCCGTTTATTAATTAGGCCTGGCGTGTTTCCGTTTTTGAGAATAAATCTTTTCTCTAATAAACATGTATCATCCCCCTCCTTTACCGGAAAAGGTTTGGTTTGTGCTATGAATTCCCATTTGAAATTAGGTGTGTAGTCATTTGTTTTAATAATCCAGTAGAACTTAGAGAGTACTGTGCCATTTGCATATATTTTGTTGTTGAGTGTCATCTTGTGATAATAAAAACACCTTTTTCCAATTGATAGCGGTGGATCTGAAATAAAATTTGGTCTGGAAATTGTTCATGGTGTTATCCTTATATATAATTCATTTACACATACATTTGCCGTTCATAGGGTAGAGATCACGGTTGCGACAATTGCATGTGTGCTTATCGGAGCTGCCATTTCTACTATTGTTGCTTAAGTGTATGTTAAGAATTACATTATTATGCAGAGCTAAACATTGTTTAAGGTTTTTGGTGCATCTGTAGCTAACTTTAATCTTGTTGAAGAGTTTTCTCAGTAAGGGAATATGACCGAAATTTTGCATACTCACCTAAGAAAAGTTCTACCTATATTAGTCCTAACATTATTATTGAAGGGTGGATTAAATCAAATAATGTTGTACTTTCTATTCTTAAATTCCTTATAGTTATTGTTACTGGTGTTGGGCATGTACTTTACGTCGACATTGTGGTTGCTTTTTTGTAATGCATCTACATATTTGGTTTTCTATATGTTGGAGATGTGTTTATTGCTAGAGTTGGCAGAGAGTCTGTATTGGAAAGATTTGTAGAGATTGTTGAGTATACACTGAGGATGGTTGGATTCCTTATTAATATATGCATGATTGTGAATTTGCTTACTATAAGGCATGAACACTCAACTAGGTAAGTCGAACGTGATGTCTAGGAAATTCATCACCTTAGCGTTGGTGACAGTTGGGATGTTGAGTCCGTGGTCTTTAAAAAAGTTATTAGTTGTTTCCTAAGTTTGCCAGTTTTTTGTAGGTTGGAGTTGCGTAGTAGGATCACTCCGTCGTCCCTGTGCAGCCCAGTTGTCTCACTGTCGAAAATATATTTGAGCCTCCATAGAAGCAATATGCCGACTAGTTCACATGTTTCTGCGCAGTCAAATGTGCCCATCGCTACAGAGAAGTGGAGGTTGTCTTTACTGGTTCACAAAGAACCACCATGGTATGGAATAAGCATTTGGGCTTGTAAGATTATTCTGGTATCCTCGTCCGTGATGGTACAATTGGTTTTAACTAGTTCAATAACGGCCATTAATAGGTTTTCAGTGATCGACGTGTAAAAGTTGGTCATGTCGAATTTCATAAAGGTGTACTCGTTTTTTTTTTTGTTTTTAATATTAATGAACGAACTTATAGTAATATTTGGCATTTCTCCACTGGTTGACCCTTGTTGCATTCCTGGTGTAATTACATGTTCGTCCCAGTAGGGTTTTGCTGATTCTACCTATGTTGTTCTTAGAGGGGTTAAGCAAACGGAACAGTGGGCTGTTGGGGAAATTGCTATTATGATCCTTAACGGTAATAAAAGCCTGTTGTTCATGGAACTTTACTAAGTTAGATGATATATATGCAAACACACACACACACACACACACACACACGCACACGCACATACACACACACTCAAATTACAATCTAGTCTGTTGCATTCACTCTGCACTATTAAAGGCATTAATTCATTTCATCTTCACAACACTGAGTTAAATAGCTATGTAGACTGGGCCATCAAGCAATACTTTAGCCATTTTTTGAGAGTACTCTGAATTCAACAGTGGAAAAAGTAACGGTAAACCATTCCACTGTCTTGTCAAGAAGTATTGCAATTCAAAGTTAAAAAAAGAAAAATGTGAAAATTTGTGATCGCCTACGCCCTGAACAGACACGACAATTTATAAAATTTACACCTACATACATCCTAGAACGGTCGCCACCCAAAGCTAAATGACCCATCCTGCTATTTGCCTATAGCTGGTGTGTATGGTGGGGGTGAGGGAGAAGGGCTCGATTCTTAACTTTCCCAAGGTTATTTTCACGTAAGTAAATGTGAGGCCAATCGGTCTAGGAGAAGGACAACGTTGAATTTAAAACTTAAATTTGTATTCAGCTCTTCCAAAAAGTTTGGTTAAGTTCAACGCAATCCGCCATTACTATAATCAAATCATATGTACGGAGAGTACTGGCTGTTCGGTTCTAAAAACCGAGTTGTACTACCCCCCCTCATATGTCAAATGCTTTCACGGTAACTGCTTCGACCAGCTACTTTCGCTAGTTCCCAGACTGCATGAATTTAAACGTGTAACTAGGCTGTCACCTCAATCCCACCCTTTCACTGTCTCTTCTACTCCAATAGCTTCATGTCTCGCACCTCCCGTCTGTGGAATTCCCTTCCTATTACGTGTTTCCCTGATAGCTATAATCTCCAATTATTCAAATGTAATGTCAATCGACATCTCGAGAGATGGCATGACCTATTCCCTGTCCTTCTCTTCATCTTCTCCTCTATCACGATTCTTTACTCTCGCACCCACTCTGTAACCCTTTGCGTACTAGTGGCATACCGCCTTGCTTGGGGTGAAATGATTAAAAAAATATCTGTCCACATTGAATACAGCGAAATAGTCTGTCTACGGATGACAATATATATATATATATATATATATATATATATATATATATACACCTAGTGAGACAGACAAACCTACCTAGGTTTGTCTGGCTCACTAGGTTTATCTAGGTCTGCTCTACGGTTGTATTGAGCTCTTTTTGTTAGTTAATTGTTTACTCGTATCGGGGTTTTTTCTTTGGGGTTCAGACCTGCATCTGTGCGATTTTTTTGTCGGCAGAAGTTCATGTTTGTAACTCTTTTTTTTTTAAACCTTTTTTCCCTCGAGATTGATTTGATTATTAGCAAATCAAAATTCGAGGGTTTTTCGAAACGAGTCAAGTTATCTATAATTATATATATATATATATATATATATATATATATATATATATATATATATATATATAACCGAATGGGTAAATATAGGTAGTTATATGAGCGAGTGATCGTATACAAATACAAATATAGTGTAGTAAAAAAAAAAAACAGTGCTAAATGTTAAGTAACAGAGCTATTTAATACATATATATGAAGAAATATACATAATATCTTACATTAATTGCACAACTCTGAAAGTATCAGAAGCAATTTTCAAGTGCTGGTAATATTATATTTATTTTCAATAAAAATATAATATTTCCAACACTTGAAAATTGCTTCGGCATGAAATTCGGAGTTGTGCAATTAATGTAAGATATTATGTATAGAGAATTTATACAGAAAGAATTTATATGTATAAATACAGAGATATTATGTATATTTCTTGCTCTCTCTCTCTCTCTCTCTCTCTCTCTCTCTCTATATATATATATATATATATATATATATATCTTTGTATGTATGTAATGAACAAATATGGAATTTATATTTTTGTATTGAAAGAAAAACTATGCCCATTTCCGAATGTAATATTTTTTTTAATCGCGTTCACCCCATGGAAGGCAATAAAGCCACTGAGAGAGAAGGGGTTATTAGGTGTGGAAAAGTTAGAAACAGAAACTTTACTAAGGACCGTGAACAAAAGAAGTGTAATCAGGAGGACAGCAGATAGCGATTGACATTACATTTAAATTTTTTAAAGTTGGTTGCCGAAAAAAAACAAAAAAAAAACACTTTACTTACTATTTTTTTCAAATTTGGTTGCATGTATAAATGGAACAATATGTCGTTCCTTCCCCGACTCCCAGACGTAACTTTTCCCCAACAACGAGCTTTTATCACTGACATCATCAAAATCCTCTTTATTAACAACCTTTCTTTTGTAAAACAATGAAAAAATAAATAAATAAAAATAATCCCCACTTGTAGGTACGCTTGGATACTGGGACACTGAGCAAAATGATTTGGTTATTATTTAATAAATATAACCTAGTCTGGCACAAGAGCACAATATTATAGCATCGATAAAAATCGAACATATAACAATAGCCAATTAGTCAGTGAGATCGACTGCCAGCTACCGCGCGAACGACGAGTATAATATCCCTGATGCTGTACATATCATCAGCGCAATCACTCAAGCTGATGGCCGCCTGCCAAGCCAGCCTACAACATGCGTATTTTCGGTCGTACCAATCTATTTACTGTGTGAAGTCATAGCGCGAATTATAGTTGTAATAAATTAAGGGGGATATTGGAGGTAATAATAATTAACTGGGAAAAAAAAAGACAATAGCGATAAACTACAAGAGAAAAGAAAGCAGAGGTTCCCTTTGCAAGTAAATTTTGTAAATACATAAATGCTCGGAGTTACGAGATGTACATGAGCGCATTCGTTTCGCAAATTTATGTTTTTTCTTAAGAGGTAGCGAGATAATAAATTTAATCGGTAAATCTTGGTAAATGTGTGAAAAAGAAATAAATGCCCGTGAAAAAAAAAGAAAAAAAGAATAATTTATGTTTTGTAATGTACTTAAAGTAGAAATATACGCATCAACAAATACAAAGACATTTTGTTTGTGAAGGAGCTTTGTTTAGCATCTATCTATCTATCTATCTATCTATCTATCTATCTATCTATCTATCTATCTATTACAGTACATATCTATCTATCTATCTATCTATCTATCTATCTATCTATCTATCTATTTATTACAGTCCATATCTATCTATCTATCTATCTATCTATCTATCTATCTATCTATTACAGTACATATCTATCTATCTATCTATCTATCTATCTATCTATCTATTTATTTATTACAGTCCATATCTATCTATCTATCTATCTATCTATCTATCTATCTATTACAGTCCATATCTATCTATCTATCTATCTATCTATCTATCTATCTATCTATCTATCTATCTATTACAGTTTGTCCATATCTATCTATCTATCTATCTATCTATCTATCTATCTATCTATCTATCTATCTATCTATGTGTGAGTGTGCGTGTTCATATCTGAACCTTTATTTTTAAACAACCACACAAATTCACCCACAAGTCAGAGAAATTAAAAAAGTAAGAATAATGTATTTTCCATAATAATAGTCTATTTATTAGTTTAAAGGACATATATTAAAATTTAAAATATATATATATTTTCTTGCAAATCTTTTTTTTTATTCAGAAATATAAAATTTTGCACGAAGAGAAATATGTGGAAGCCACCCACTTCACACACAAACACACATATGTGTGTGTGTGTGTGTGTGTGTGTGTGGTAATATCCGTGCAGAATTCTGGTAAACATCTAGTCAACTATTTTTATTTTGTGTAGGAAGTGGTGATTTGTTACTAGCTCCTCTCGGGTTGGTTTAGAGAATTTTGCACAGAACATTCAAGCTGCTCGGCTGACCATCTATCGAATACTAGCACTGTCCCGTTTCCATTTGCGCACTGCCCGTTTATAAAGTGAGTTAAAAATATTTGCTGTATTTGCGAGGAAAGAGTGCACACTATCAGGGATAGAGCTCTCTATGGTCTAATGATCACATGAGGCGCGAAAGCCGTATTGATTTCCATTCCTATAACTGTCTCTCTCACAGATAGAGAGTGGGGGGTCCCGAAAAGTTTTCTGTTAGTCATTCTGATGTTTGCTCATTTGGTCAAAATTTATGAAGTGTCTCAGGACGAATGCTTCTCAACACCCCTAATGCACACACACAAATGCATATTTAGGCAACAACCTTTCTTTTAAACATCTTTCATTAAATATGGCATACAAGGAAAATTTAATTAACTTTTTATTTAGTTTTTCCATCATACGTTTTTTTTTTTTGTTTTGTAAGAGTAAGGGAGTACAAAAGCTTACCATAATTTTCATTGTCGCAAGCGCTTTCGGCTACTTCTTTAGCCATTTTCAAGGGTGTTTTTTTTCATGTTTTGACTTTTTGAAAATGGCTAAAGAAGTGGCCGAAAGCGCGTAGAACAATGAAAATTATGATAAGGTTTTGTACTGCTTTAAATGTCCTTTCTTTAGATAACATTTATGACTTTACAATAATTAAACAACTGATTTTGTTGGTAGATTTAAGTAGAAGTTGTTTTTAATTTAATAAAATTTTTCACTTAGTGAATTGATGTTATATTTAGCACCTCGACTCTGGAGTTTCGTAGACGAAATATTTAGTAATCGTTCTGGCCACCTCATCAGAAGGTTTCAAAAATTAATTGGTGATTTTCTCATTTGGGTTGTTTCTTTGTTTGTTTTTTTTTTTAAATTAAATCAAAAATTAATTTATGCGCTAGTTATTGGTGTAAAATTGATTTTTTTCTCTTTGTGTGTGTTTGTGTTTGTGCGTGTGTGTGTTTGTGTACGCGTATGCGTGTGTGTGTGTATGTATGTATGCGTGTGTTTAATGCCGTTATTTTTTCATAATTTTCTTGTCTTCTTGTACTCTCTCCTTGTTCTTTTTATTTCTTTTTTCCCCTCTTTCGGCTCTGTTTGCCAAGGATAATGTAACAATGTTATTTCCGGTATGGCAGACAGGGCTTTCGTTTTGGGGGGTTAGTTTGTTTTCTCGAATGTTCTGATCTTTTCGTAAGTTAAGGGTCCTTTGATAAATATAGGCATATACTGTTATTTTTGTTCTTGGTTTTTTCATTTCAGTTTTAATAATTTGTTTATTTATTAATATTTTGATTAATGTTTCTTTTTTATTATCTTTTTAATATATATATATATATATATATATATATATATATATATATATATATAATGCTTAAATTAAATGGCAAAGTAAATATTTGTTTATGAGTCTTCACTAACCCATTCTTTCATTTTTCTTATTTAGTGGCTAGTAGTTTTTTTTTTTTTATATGGATCGGTGGTATTTTAAGTATTATGATGTTAACTATGGAAGTTTAGGTTTATAACTATATTTTTGTTGTTGTTTTGTATATATATATATGTGTGTGTGTGTGAATAAAAATACAAAAGGACAAACGATTCTTATTTAACTTTATCAAGGCGAATGTGCACATTTGCCTTGATAAAGTACCTCAGAGGACGAAACGCGTAGGCTAAGAATATTTTTTCTCTTTTCTTTTTATTCATTTTGTTCCTTCACAGATACACTCTATCTGAAAAAATACATACATACATATATATATATATATATATATATATATATAAGTATACATACATATATATATATAAGTATACACATATATATATGTATATATGCATACGCACATGTATATATATACACAAACACACAGACAAATAAATATAATTTATATATATATATATATATATATATATATGTGTGTGTGTGTGTGTGTGTGTGTGTGTGTGTGTGTGTGTGTGTGTGTGAGTGCATTCGGTTTGCTAAGAGCAAAAGACTTTCTGAAACCTATACTTGATGCGTGTTACAATTATCGCTCTATCATTGTATTGATCGCCAAAACTACTGATTCGATCGATCTGTTAGCCAACTTGCTGAACACAACGCTTACAACCATATCTCCAGCATCTTGAAACAAGATTTGTGCCCAGGTGAAATCCTTTTATCTCACAAGCGGGTAGACAGATGTTTATACTATTTATCGTTCTTGTAAAATCTGACATACTTCGGCACAAGCATCTATTTGAGCTGCTAGAAAAACTATATCCATCTGGAAAATATGTTATACTGGGAGCAAACCGGCTGCAGGCGGATAGAAAATGAATTGAGTAGCTACACAAAAACACAAAGTGTTGTGAGACAAACGTCTTTTTCCCCCATATTTATTCATTCTCTACAGTGACGTTATCCTAAGGGAAGTGGAAACCCATCCAGGATTTATTATCGGTGGACGTAATCGTAACAATATAAGATACGGAGATGATACTGTGTTGATGGCCGACACGGAAATGAAACTACAGGACCTCCTCCTAGACAGTGTGGAAGAAGACGTAGAAAAGGGAACTAACCATCAAGTGAAAGAAGACAGAAAATATGGTCGTCAACAAGAGGAAAAGTCCCAACATGCGACTGGAGGTATAAACAACAAAAGCGGGTGTAGAAGTTTAATCATCTGGAAAGCGCGTTTTAACAGAGGATAGAAAAATATGACACCGAGATCAGAAAACGCATTGTACTAGCGAAAAAAAAAAGAAGACGAAATCATTCCAAATGCTAAGCAAGAAGCTGAGAAAGAGTAAAAAAAAAATAAAAATAAGTGTCGTTAGAAACAAAAAAAAGTGAACTGGATTGATACGTATTTCCATCTCACGATTGAAGAGAAAAGTAGAGGCAGGAGAAATGGGTTTTTACAGAACGATTCTGAAATTCCTATGGACAGAGTAACTAAGCAACAAGAAATTAAAGCAAATTAAAAAAAGAAAAGAAATTAACAAGAATTAAAGAAAATGACAACATATAGAACACTTCTACTCAGAATCAGAAAAAATCAGCTGAAATTTCTTGGATACATAATGAGGAAAGAAGAAGAAGAAGAAGAAGAAGAAGAAGAAGAAGAAGAAGAAGAATGATGATGATGATGATAAAAATAATAATAATAATAATAGTATAGCGCATAATAATAATATTTTTAGTTTTACGTTTACAGCGTTGTTTCAAGCAAAGTGATTTTCAAAATGATTAAGTGTTCTTTAATGACATTCCCGCGATTTATTAGTCTTTTAGGATTTTTTAAAGGACTGCACTGGTATGCCGATAGTTCGAAACTATACCATTCCTTTTATTTATAATCTTTAATGAAAACGTGAAATATAGGAAGTAATTAAAATATATGCATGAAGGAAAAATTACATATAGAAATAATATGCAATTTTTCCTTCATGCATATATTTCGATTACTTCCCATATTTCACGTTTTCATTATTCTTGAGTCTACCAATGGGGTTTTCAGTTTATTTTTAAACATATATTTTGACTACATAGTATTACATCTATAACTTTCATATTTAAACGATTGCAAATAATTTGCGTCTCTAACCTTGTACTTCTTCCTCCGATGTAAATTATTTTGGGTTCTACTTTGTTAACCTGATATAATACTTTAGCCTCTCTGCAGTTTCCCTGCAATGGGCATTTAGTTTTATTTCTACAGTTACAATTTTTCTTTCTGTTTTTGGCTTTTAGCTATTTAGTATTTTGTTTTTGTTTTTAATTATTTGTCAATGTTATCTGTGCAATTGTTACTAATTTATACATCTAGCGAATTTTATTTTATTGTATTTGTTTAATGATATGTATATAAAATGTACTTCTTCTAAGTAAATTGAGTACAAGAAATACATACATTTTTTAATCATACCACAACCAGGCAAGAGGTTATTGTGAGTGAAGGAGAATGAGAAGAATTTATTGAAGAGAAAATAAACTATTAGAATAGAACATACGGCTGCATTTAGTTAGAGGAATTAATAAGAAGAATGAGATGGAAATCATACTTCTTCCTACAAGGGAATAACCTAACAAAAAAAGAGCATGAGGTTTACAGATTTAAAAGCAAGAAAGTAGCACCATACAACAAAAACCTACAGGAATTTGAAAAGGACCTACTAAATATAATCAACAATATTTCCTTTAAGCGTCTAGACCAAATAGTCAAAACCATAAACGACAGCGATAAAATACTAGTTAAATCCGATAAAACGGGAAACTTCTACAAATTGACGGCTGACGACTACAACAAATTAATTAGAAAAAACTTAACTAAGACTTATAAAAAAGCCCAGAATAACAATATAAATATGGTTGACAGTATCAATAGAACTAGTAAAATGATTACTGAAAAATTAAAAATAAGTGATAGAGTTGGCAAACTGGCCGAAAAGGAGTGCTACATCACTCTTAAGGACCACAAACACGATTTTGAGGAACCACTACCAGAATGATAAACCCTACTAGACCCGACATAGGAAAGATAAGCAAAAAATCCTGAAAAGGATCACTAGCCAAATTAAAAAAACACCTTGGATTAACACTCTGGATTAACACCAAAGAAGTCATAAACTGGTTTACCAACATCGACAATAAGCCCGACTGCACCCTAATTCAGTTCGATATTGTCGATTTCTACCAGTCAATATCAAAAGACCTCTTCACGACTGTCCTGGAGTTAGCTACAGTATATTCTGACTTAACTAAGGAAGAAACAAACATAATTCTCAGTGCACCGCCAATTACTTTGTTTTGGATTGTTTTAATTATTTGTAATTTTTCCACTGAGCATTTTCTTTCCACTTTTGCTGTTAATGGTGTATGGGGCTACCCTTTTTATAATTTTCCGTTTGATTTTGGTAGTAATATTGTTTTTTATTTGGTCCAAAGTTATTTTGCTAACGTTGTGTTGGCGTATTTTTCTGCCAAAAGACATTTTGTGGTTATAATATCTTTATTGTATATTTATATATATTATATACTCTATACGCAAAATGTGCTACACACACACACACACACACACATATATATATATATATATATATATATATATATATATATATATAATACATATTTGGAGAAATATAATCTTAAGATGTGCTATATTTATGGAATGAAGTGCTCAATATCAGAGATAGAGCGATATAAATATAAAAGTGAACATAGAAATCAACACTTAGAGGCGACAGTCTGTTTCATGCTAGATGCAATCGTCAGGCCTGACAATTGCATCTAGCATGTTCTCTTCTATGTTCCCTTTTATATTTATATAATACATATATAAATTTTATGCAAAACTCACTATCACAACGATTACAATAACATCTGTCTAAATCGCGAAATGAAGGTTGTCCTGAACTGTTTCATTACCAGTTCCTTCCATACGAACGCTGGTGTTTCTCGAGGCTCTATCCCTGCTACTACACTGTTTCTGTCCTTCATCAATGATCTTCCTGACGTTATCCGTTCTCAAGTAGGCAACTACACACATGACACTACCATTTACTTCTGTCTCAATAGTAAATTCGGCATTGCTGACAAAGTTAAACTGGCCGTTGGTCTCTAAAACGTCCTCAAATCTTTGGTTGACTGGGGTATGAAATGGCTTGTGAATTTTAATGCATCCAAAACGACACTGCCGTCATTTACCAACCATAGAGAAACTTCCCTGCCTATCAGGATGGTTGATGCTCAATTCAACGAGAGTGCCACACTGCGCCTTTGAGGTCTGACGATTTCCATTGACCTGAAGTGGAACAATTACATTGAATCAATTGCTGCATCTACCACAAGAAAAGTTGGTTCTCTGTGTTTCACCAGAAGGTTTTTCTCGTCGGAATTCGTCCTTCACATCTACAAATCCACCATTCACCCATGCATGGAATAATGGTCTGGTGCCCCCGCTGTTCATCTCGATATTCTTGACAAAATCCAAAAACGGATGTGCAATGTGATCGGTCCTGACTTAGGATCTCGACTCCAGTCACTTTCTCGCAGACGTAATGTGGCTTCCTTCTGTCTTTTCTATAAATATTTTCATGGTGTCTGCTCTGACGAGCTATTTTCACTGGTGCCTTGACTGCATGAATTTAAGTGTGCTACTAGGTTGGCATCTCAGTCCCACCCTTTTACTATCAAAACAGTTAAATGTAACCGCTTCTTCTACTCCAACAGCTTCTTCTCTCGCACTTCTCGATAGTGGAACTCTCTTCCTCTTACTTGATTCCCTGATAATTATAATCTTCAAAAATTTAAATGTAATGTCAATCGACATCTTCTGATACCTTGATCCCTGCTCTTCTTTTTATCCTTCTCAGTTCTTTTTTTTATCCTTTTCTCAAATCACCCCCCCTATACCCAGTCTTTTCCTTTACTTTCACTCTCTGTAGCCTTTTGTGTACAAGTGACACAACCGCCTTGCTTGGAGTGAAATGCTTATAAAATAAAAACATTAAGTTTGTCTTCGCAATTCAGCCTTGAGGATGATCTCAGAGGAGATCGAAAGTACTTGGGTAAAAAAAAAAAAATATGACACCTTCCTTGATGAATTTCAACTTAACATCAAGAAGCTAATTAGAGAACTATAAAGGATTATTATAAAAATAAATAGACATAATATGTTTATATTATTTAGTGAAACATGCTTAAATTATATACTGTATACATATAAGGCATTACCAAAAAGTTCCGAGAATTCCACCACAAAAACATATTACTTATATATCTAATTTCCACTGTCTCCTTCGAAGTGAAATAGCAGTATAACTCAAAAGTTTTACCGGCAAAATCAATTCTGTATTCAATTATACTAGTGGTCCCAGTGTACAGCGATGTCGTGGGACACCACAGCTATATTTGATGAGTGACACGAGATATTCGAACGTTTTAACAATTCTCCGCTGACATTTATAGATAAAACAAGTGAATTGGTTGATTGATTTAGATTGTATGTATGTATGTCGTAAAACCGTATTCTTGCTTAGTGTTCCTATTTACGCAACACGATGCTGAAGATACAATGCAAATATCTCCTAAATTAGACCATTACATTGTAAATCGATCACTTAGTTCACTCGCTTTCGCAATAATAGTTATTTTTCCTTAAATACGAAAAATTTCTGGAAAAAAAAAACGGAAATACAATTCAGTCAAAGCAGTTCAAAATATATCGAAAAACTTTTTAGCATTTTTTTTATTTGTTTGCTTAAGCGAATACTGATCGTTATTAAATTTTTTTTCTAACCTAAACACATAAATATGAATTCAGTTGTTCTGCATTTTATAATATTGAGTGTCGCCGTGAAAGAATACTTTCCGACTAAAGGCGCCGTGATTTGAAAAAAAAAATCGGTAACCACTTGATTAGAATGCATTTTTTTATATCTCCAAATATTTGGATCTCTTCTGGCTGCATACGCGCGTGCATACACACACACACACACACACACAAAGGCAACTCATCCTTGATAAAATGTGTTATAATCTCGGTCTAAAAAATAGTTTAGTCTTATGACGTTTTTATTTTATTCATCCAGTTGAAGCCACGTCCATTTCATTCCAGCCAATATAGACGCTTCACTGTCTATCTCTTGAATCCTTGAAAATTACCAAAAATGGTCTAAAATACTCGGAATATTAAACACAATTCTGGCAATTCCTCCATGAGTTTCCCTGTGAAAACAAACGATTTATTTGCAAAAAAAAATTATTAAACATTTCCTATGTGCCTTATTTAAAAAAAAAACGTTTAAAAGAAACTTTCTTGTCTATATTTTCTATGTTTGTGCTTATGTAAGAGAATGGAATTATGGTGAGTAGCGAGAATTGTTCTGTAAACATGTTACATTCATACTAATCATATCTCTGGACAGCGTCACTTGTTAACCACTGCTCCATGATGGCGCAGTAGACGTTAATTTCAATCTTTGCAGCAAAGTATATCTACTCAAACACATGTACCAACTAAAAATAGACTTTTTAGTAATATATATATATGGAAATAATATATATATATATATATATATATATATATATATATATATATATATATATATGGAAAAGATTATATAAAAGATTTCTATATACCAGAACAATGTTAAAAAAAAAATTGTGAAGCGTTTCGTCTTTAGGACTTCATAGGACCAAAGTGATGTTTCCGTTCATGGAATTATACATGTGCACGAAAGAGTGGATACAGAAATGTTAATCTTTTACATTTAATTATATATATATATATATATATATATATATATAATCTCTTCGTGTGCGTGTGAGTGTATGTGTGTAAATATATATTATATATGCGTATGTGTGTGTTTTGCGGGCGTACGCGTCTCCTGGTATATTTATCCCACAACAAAAATAGCGGAATCGGAATGTAAGTCCGAGTAATAAAATGAGTAACAACAAAACTATAGAATCAAACGATAAGTATGTATTAAGAAAACAAAGGTATACATAGGCAATAGAATATGCGTGTTACAAAACGATGAACATGAATGAAGAAAAAACTTAGAGTACTGAATTGTTTGTGTGTGTGTGGAGTTGTGTAGAATGAGTCCTACGGAATAGTAATGGAAATTGAAGAGGAAGGTTCTGGCATTCGTGCGTGCGTATGTGCGTGCGTACCCAAGTGTGGGTCGTATTTCTCTACGTGGCGACTACATCTTACCGTCACTGGGTGAAATAGGAAAAAGACAGGAAGACAGAGATTGTCATTTCCTATTTACAGGCTTAGGAAGCGTCCCCTATCGACGTTTTTTAGGAAAGTAAGTGGGGTAAGTATATATATATAATTAAAGCAACTAGTAATGTCTCTTGTATGGGGGGGGGCTCAATAAGGACCGATGGTCTGCCAGATTAGCTCACTAATCAATTCCTGGCGCAAAACCTGTTTATTTGATGCTATCTAACACTAACATAATGACACCAAATATACAGATCTGGACAATCTACTCACTGCAATACCTGTAAAGCAGGCGTTTCCATATTTTTGATGTAAGATTCCATTGTTAATTACATTTAACTATCAAATACAGATCATGAAGACAAAATGATTCTGTTTTTTAAGAAACGCTACCGGTTCAAGCCCAATTTTCGATGTTTGAATGGCAATATTGCATTATTTTCAAATAATTCAAACTTGTAGTTTTCGTTTTTTTTATTTTATTTTTTTACATTTCAACGTCTTTCAAATTTTATCAAGTGTGTTTTACTTCCGGTTAGTTTTGTTTGTTGGTCAATATTTTCCTCAATTGGAAGCTATTTTACCCAACTTCCAAAATCCAGACGATCAAGCACGAACATTTCTGGCAAGTGGAGATTCGACGATATAAAAAAAAAACAGTTTCTGTGTTAATATTTTTATATGAACGTTTTTAACTTTCAGATATTGTTCCCCTGCTTCCTAATTTCAATATGAATTATCATTTCTCTGTTTTTCGTTACAATTCTATTTTGATAAGGCACTTGTAACTGAAAAAAAAATCAATGTGTATATGTGTATGCATGTATGTATGTACGTGTGTGTGTGCGTGTGTGAATGTGGCTTCTTCACTCATACTTGAGTCCATACTGAAGAGAGGAAGCATACCAAAGAAGACCGAATGTAACATCAACCGAGAAAGACCGAAGAACATATAAAATGTGAAATAAGGATAAAGGCGCCTGTTCGAATAAACTCTCTTTTTATAAGACAGCGGAAGTTTCAAGGTTAATTGTAAATCCCCACCAGTGCCAGTCGTTATAATTCTCCGAGTAAAAATATTCGTCCTCTGTGGCTCAATCAACACGTCAGGCTATATGACGGTTCCGTATAGGATACAGGTTCGATTCCTGTCGGAGTACGAATATGTTCTATGAATATTTCTCGGACATTCAGGTCGGTAAATATTATTAATACTGTTTATTATAAACATAGCATTTACTTAAATATTTGTATCTATAAAAAGAATGTATAAACACAAAAATGTCTTAATATATATATGTGTGTGTGTGTGTGTGTGTGAGAGAGAGAGAGAGAGGAGTTCAAAAGACTTATCTTAGGATAGACTTCAAGTTACGCAGATACACCACTCAATATGGCTAAATAAATCTATCTGTTTCTTTCTTCGCTTTTCTGTTTTTCTTATGTAGTAGCTTTCTTCTTCGCCTTTCCCAATTTCTACCTCTTTAATATAATTTTATAGATTTATTGATCAGAGAATTTATCGGTCAAAAACGGGCAGATACTATGCACTCTATCTATCTATCTATCTATCTATCTATCTATCTATCTATCTATCTATCTATCCACACACACACACACACACACACACACACATATATATATATATATATAAAGCAATGAGTAACGTTCGCACAAGCAGAATAATTGTACAGATATACAATAATTTACCAAGTTTAGTGTAAATATGGTACAAGGCCACTAACGTGGCGCATCCAAGCCGAAATGAATTCACTATGTAGTTGCAATTATCTGCAGAAAATATTCCTTAGAACTTGGATCCTTCTAATTTATTAGATAATTCAAAGTTTCTGGTTGATTCTTATTGCTTAAATTCTAGGAAACTGTACCCCAGGCAGTATCTCTCTTCGAGAAGCGGCTAATGGTAATCCTTGGTATTCGAGGTGTCTCTTAATGTGTAAATACTATAAAAGCTTAAGCAAATTTTGTTTCCAGTCCTATTGATGCGCGGAACTCTTACTTTAAACTCGGCCTTGTGCCGCATTCAATTCGTGTATTTCTACGATTAAAATACCGTAATCCCCGGCAGAACAAACTGCTAACCATTCTATCACGACGATCTAGTTGAGTAGCACCGCGGTAAAATGGTTTCTGCCTTAAAAGAAGTTTCCCGAAGATAAAGTGATTCAAGTCTAGTTGAAGGTTTATTCTTAATTAGCAATGTGTTGCATCACGGTGAAGAAATCATTTGCTTTACACAACAAATAATTATTTTTAGCATAATTTCATTCTTTATCAATACCCAATTCATTACTAAACATTAATCACACAGCTTATAATATACAGTGAAAGTTTCAGGTCAAAATTTAGCTGATATCTAAGTGTCAGGCTGCGGATTTTTTGATCAGCCGTCATACATAAAAAATAAATGTTCCTTCAAGCATTCGGACAGTTTCTTTCAAGTTGTATAGCAGAAACAGCAAATCTTCAGCATTATCATCATCAGTTCCATGGCCGAGTGTGAGTCCTTAATTAGCTCCCTCTATATGTCTCGGTTGCAGACAAATGTGTAAGTGATCTTCAAGTTCCACTCAATGTCATTTTCAGCCCATTTTTCCTTCTGTTTGTCTCTTGCCCTTAATTGATAACTTGTAGATTGTTATTGGAAAAACTGTTGGCTCTTATGACGTATTTATATCATTTCAACTTCCTTTTCTTGACAGTGGTTAAGATGGCGTCCAACGCGTCTGTTTCCTGCCTTATAGTGTCTAGCAATGTACCATTAAACTTGTCTATGTAGGAGATGTTTCTGTAGGATCTCCTTTTTACTACTTGGATTCTTCGCAGTAATTCTACAGTTAGTGTCCATGATTCACAGGCATACAGAAAACCTGAGAAGGCCAATGAACGCGACAGTTTCATCTTTGATTTCAGCCAAATATTCTTGTCTTTCCAGACGGTTTTTATTTTTGCCACAAATGCTATTGTTAATTCTTGTCTTGAAATTATTTCTATTCTGGAAGCTTCTTTGATAATCGAGCCAAGATATTTGAATTGTCTCATAACTCATGATCAACGAATATCATCTTATTTGAAAGCCGTTTACCATTGTTCAGCATGAGTTTGTATTTTCGGCATTACATCTCTATGACATATTTGGATTTTTCATGCAGGTTTTCCACTTGACTGACGAGTTCCTCTTTGCCGACTAAACTTTCTATATCCTCTGCAAAGCGAAGATTTGTGATATTGCAGCCTCCAATAATGACTGTACCCTGGGTGTCACTCATGATGAGTTAAAGGAAGGTTTTAAATGAACCACTGTGCCTTTCCATATTATATCGAGGAAATATTTAGAAGAATGTGTCACCCCAAACCGAACTGTGCGGACAACATTCCATATAGCGGTGACAAAAATACAAAAGCTCAAAAATTTTGAAGACGATGTTTATCACCCTAGATAAATCTGTTATTATTTTTCAATCACTGTGACGACTAAAGCAAACCTTAAAACTCCATCGTTTTTTTTTATTCATCGAAAGACTTTGAAGCTAAATAGTGTTTATCATGTGTAAACGGAAACAGAGACACATAACACCTGAAGGACTAAGTCAAAATAATAAAACTGGAAAATAAGAGTATAAGGCAAAGAAACCAACGCAGATGCTATATTTAAAATATGCATTCAGTAAGCTGAACATAAATATGAACACTGTAAGGACGTTTGCGATCAAGACCCTCCACAGATTCCTTTTTTTCTTTTAATAACTGTGAACTGCCACGACCTCTTGGTAAAGAGAGTAAGGTGATTTCTCGTTGCCTTTTCAACAGTTTGGACTTCCGATTAGCTTTCTTAGACTGGCTACCACTCAAGGCTAGAGGGCGTAGGCTATCTTGTTATTTAATTGGTAGCTTGGTAGAGCGGTTGAATAAATGAATTTATGACTTTTCCAAGGGTATTAATGAGAAAGTAAAGAAATAGACTAAAATGGTTTGGGGTAATAATAAAAGTATGATGGCCTATTAAAAGATTTTTGTCCCAAAATTTGACCAAATGTCAGAGTTTGATTTTTATTTTATTTTTATTTATTTATTAGCATCTCTTCTTGGTCGGGTTGAGAACCCTAATATAACCAGCAGAGTCTCATCAAGTAATTGGCTAATTCTAGGCTTGCAAAGATCACTAATCATGCCATATCTTAACACTTGTGTAAACATCGTTTGATATTTAATTTTGAAGACGATTTCTATCACATGATAGATAGATAGATAGATAGATAGATAGATAGATAGATAGATAGATAGATATAGGAACTTGCAGAAAAGCATATTTGCATGCGTTTTATATGTATAGTTGTATAGATAGATAGAGAATGAAAGTTAAAAACATATGCGTACATTGGAATATACCGTAGACTTATATCAACAAATTAATGGCCCTGACATTCAAACAGGCTTTCACCTGCAAAAATGCTGACATTCTGCTTTTTATACACAGACAGCCGGGTGGAGTATTTGCACACTTACAAAATATTTAATGTGCTTCTCATACATTTGCTTAAATTTACATGAGTGTTGTATTTTGATATAAAATTAACAATTTACGAAAATATATGTATTTTCAATCATAAAATGCGGAATAAAATATAAACAAACTTAACTGTTGGGAAAAAATGTATTTAGGCATTAATTTCATATTTTAATATTTATTTGTATGAGCCTTCACTAGACCTTCGCAATATTCTTTTAAAATTTTGACCTACTCTTTCTTGTCATGGTAACGGTGATGGTAGAATTAACCGTTTCATTATAAGGAAACATTCGGTATTCATTGACTGAGCGGTTAGCGACTGTTGGTTGAAATTCATAAAACCTTTCTTTTAAAACAATTTTTCAGAAAAATCGATTTCTCGATTTAAATATCTGTACGTTTTACTACTGGTTGGGGTTTCTTTCCTAATCTTTTGTTTCAAGTGGTGTGGAAGATCAGTATCTTCATCATATCTGTCATGGGTCCTTACTTATAACTACAGAATGAACTCTTCCTAACACTATGTATACTACACCTCTCAAGAGAGAAGGGGCGAAGCAACCCTCGTGGCGGGGGGAGTGCTAGATACCGAATCAAGCCAAGCTTCTCGGCTTGACGGTCGAACTCTCTGCCTCTGAGCAGAGAGAAACCCAGACGAGGCTCCGCCTAAGGGCAGATTCTCGTTCGGGGAGATTGACCAACTCGATCTCGCTTATACGGGTTCTACGGGCATTTTTTTGGCCGAGCCTACAGGCTCGGGAAACCCACGTTAAACTCGGCCTTGTGCCACATGCAACCCTTGTGGGAGGGTGGCTAGATACCGAATCGATTCGAGCCGATAGTAGTTCACTCCAAACCAGACTGACAGTCATACTAACACCTTCAACATCTTGTATTATTATTTCGTGTAATATACCTTCGTTATTTCTACTCTTGTGTTCGCGTTGTTCTTCCTTGGTCCTAACCTGGACCATAACAATATCATTATTTTCTTTTCGAGATATATGTTCTACACATTCAAATGGTTTCTGTTATTTCGTACAATTCTTTGTAATTATGTAGCGCCACATTGTGAGATGTTTTGAAGATTTTTTTTTCTTTTGACCTATATGCTTCATTCATTTGCTTGCATCCATTTTTAATCATTGATCTAAGAAAACGGTTGTTATATAGCTAATAGTTTAGAAATTTCTGGCGCCATATATGTCGACCTCCAATACATTAATGCTTCTGCTATCCTTTTGATGAATTCGATTTCAAGCTTTGCAATAAATTTTCAATCAGATTAAGGTCAAGAGATTGATGTTGCCACTGAAGCACCTCTAAATTGTTCTAAACAAACAATTCGAGAGTTATGTTAGCTGTACATTTCGAGTTGTTATCCTGTCGAAAGATCCAATTCTTCAACTGTTGCACTGAAGAGAAATTAACTTCTGATATATCACTCTATTGATGGTTCCTTCAACCACGTGAAAACGTTCCCGAATTATTGAAAGGAACACACCTCCAAACCATAATGCTTCTACCTCATGCGGGGATGGTGGGGTTTTTTTTTTGGGGGGTTCGACCAAAGGGGCATCCATCTTTGCTCTATACATGACAATCTGAGTTGTGACCGAAAAGTTCAGTTTTCGTTTCGTCGAACGAAAACAAGTCATTCCAAAAATTATTAGACACCTTTTCTAGAAATATTTATAACTGCCACTGTTCTGATGAACTTTCCTCGTTGCCAGCGGAACGTCCCGAATTTAAGCAGTTAATTCTCATAATTTCACTGTTGCAGTTGTAACCGTAAGTTCTATGCTAATAGTTTCTTCTCAGGCACGTCTCACTTGTGGAACTCTCTTCCACCTACCTACTTTCCTGTCAACTACGATGTTCAAAAATTTAAATGTAATGTTAATCGTCATCTTCTGTCTCATTGAACACTGTTATTTTTTGTCCTCTTTGTTTCTTTCATATTCAGTAGCCCTTTGCATCTTGGTGGCTTTTATTTCCTTGCCTTGGCATAAAGGATTAAAAGATGTCTTTAAATGCTTATGAATTAACTTTATCCAAGTATCCTGGTGCTTTTTTTCTCCTGTGCAGTTAATTCCCAATAGTTCTTTTAGCAACCCGGTGTTTCATTTGCTCTTAAATTATCTTCGACATTTTTCTGAGTCATCACTGAATTCGCTTCGGCGTTTTTTCTCAACATATTTCCAGTTGCCCGTGAAGACATTTTCATGGAGCGCCAGTCCAAGGGAGTTTCTTGTTGGTGTCAAACTTTTCCACTTTAGAATAACCAATCCAATGGTATATTTAAATAACCAAAGATATTTACCAAATTAACCCTTTCATTGTGTTGTTTAATTTATTCTTTTCCTTTACTTTAACTATGACAGTTTCATTGTAATGATCTTGTGAATAACAACTATGATAACAGTATACCCTAGTAATGTATAGCGGAAAGATTCAAAAGCTTTCTTTGAAGGTTCAGTAAGATATGCGTGTAAATGTAAGTATTGCAGGTATGTTAAGTATTTTGCAAGTATCAAGTATACTTTTTGCTTGTGTCACACACTTATGCGGTTAAGAGCTCTTTTATTGTAGCCATGACGGTCCTATTTCAAGAAAGTGAAATTGTGAATGGAAACTTCCATAGCATCACATCCTGATAAAGAATGGCAGGCAGATTCCAAAGGTTTTATGCAGGTGTAAAAGGAGTGAGACCTGCACCCCTTCTTAAGTAACATTTTATGATAAATTTTATTTTTGCTTGTTTTCATTCTATATTTAAAAGTATTTATTTTCTTAATCATTGTTAATCTTATATTAAAATAGATCACCTGTGTGTGTATGCAGATGTGTTTGTAGGTGCATATATATATATATATATATATATATATATATATATATATATATATATATATATATATATATATAATTAATTCGTCGAGCTTAGAATAATCATCTCAACAGAATGCAGAAAGCACTGTACACCATTTCGTCCTATATTTGGGACTCATCAGCAGTGCGCATCCACTACCCGAGAATCGAATCTGGACCGTTTCGATACAACGCAGCAGTCGTCGCTCTTGGGGCACTATTCCGAGGTTATCTGTATACTTGGATGAGTACCACTGCGAAACTGAGTGAGTAGCGGCGCTATATCGAGTCAAGTTTGTGTCTTTGCCACCGAGGCCCGTGGTAAAGTTGCATGACGTTTGCTGTGTCGAAACGGTCCGGGTTCGATTCTCGATAGTGGATGCGCACTGTCCCCAGATAGGACAAAACGGCCGTACCTTGCTTTCTGCATTCTGTTGAAGTTCTAGGCTCGACGAATGATTATCCTAATAATATATATACTATATGATTATCCTAAATCCCCCAAATAATCATACATATAAGTACCTCGATAAGCTCGTAGTCTAATAATGAAATAAGCATTTATATAACACAACCAATATTTCCTTTCAACATTTTAGTGTTAAATATTAATAACTTAGCTTCGAAACTTATAGCGTAAATATTGATTGATTCGTTTTCTACGGCTTTGCGGTTATTTAAAGCCAGAAAATACTTTTAGATTGTAAGAAGGATTTTGTGATACGAGTCCTACTAATCCGTGAGGGAAAATAGGTGGGTTCATGCCTTTCCCAAATGTATTTGCGCGTAAGTGGATATAATAAACCCAACTGGAATTAGAACTCGGCTCTCCGAACAACATTTCCGAGCCATTATCCATTCCACCACCAGCCCATCCCAGCTTACAGCACCCATC